>OX103977.1:3675826-3695742 GCA_944470395.2 Schistosoma turkestanicum
ACCTGTCATTTTCAGGTAGTCAATTCAGTGGTAAGTCATGATTAAATTGATACTGACCAATAAAATTAAATTACATTAATAGAATACATGTATATAATCAACAGGTGAAGGGGTATGGCATGGAATAAGGAAGATTTATGTAGTGTCATGTGCATCGAAGAGAAGTCGAAGTAAGAAGCTGGATTTATGTACGTAGAAATCAAAATCTCAGTTGAAAGAGTGGAGTTTGTATCAAGAAAACTTTGATGAATAGAACTTATCACTAACAGTTTTTAATGTTTATTATTATGATTGAATGGATTTAGGAGAGTTCAACTAATGGATGCACTTGCGCCATTGCAAACGATTTTGAGCCATATCGTTCAAGGTCTCGAACCAGCGCTGTTCATCTTCTCGCGGACCCTAACCAGGTATTCTACATCTACCAACATGACTCAGTCCACTTGTCACTGACTTCATGGATTTCTGCCATGTTTTGTTTTGACTGCCCCTAGCATTCTCCCATTCTGCACCTAAACCACAAGACATCGTAACACATGTTCCAAACACCTCAACTGATGAAGTTTTACCAATTCATCTATTGATCTGCCATTCTTACCTAGTACTCGTTTCCTAACGACAACATTGCTTACTCGGTTGTCCCACAATATACGAGCATTGCTTCTTAAACATCCGTGATCGAATTCTAGTAACCTACGAACATCTTCTACTCTTAACGGCCATGTTTCACAACCAAAAAGGTGAAAGGAGCGAACTGCTGCAAAGTTCTCCCGTCCTTTGTTTAGCGAACGGATATCAAGCCTACGCCATAAGTGACGCAAGTTGGCAAACGCCAATCGAGCTTTCTGTGTCCGAGCTGAGATTTCGTCAGTCATCAGGCTATCAGTGCTGATGAGACTACCCAGATAATTGAAGCAGTCTGCACTCCGTATCACTAGTTCAGGTGCCGATGCAACACAGTCTTGAAGCAACATTTTGCATTTTGAGGGTTGTAGAATCTTTTTTGAATGTTTTGTTTTTTGGAAAATCCCTCCATGTTTATATATTTTTGTTAAGACATGACGGACTCCTTCTGTTGACATTTTGGTATTTTATTTGATTACAATTTGAGATTTCATCATTGTATATTGTTATTATTTCTATATTTTGTACTTATATTGAAATTTTCATGTTTGCTTCTGAACTGTACATATGTTGTTTAAATTTGATATAATATGGCTACAGCCACATTTTTGGATTTGATATCGTGCGGTATAGGAGTTCACCTAGTCTTCGGAACCTCGATACACATTCAGAGTAATTTTGAATTGGAAGGCCTAAAATGTGTTAGGTACAGTTTGTATTTCGATTTATTCTCTATCAATAGACCATTTTCACCTAGAATTATTGTGTTTTGATATTCTAAATCGGAGAGTGCGTCCAACATACGTCTATTGGAATCGAATTGAACCAGGGCCTTTAAGAACGTAGCAAATCCTCAAAACAATTTCATAAAAAGGCCGTGCGTTACCGGCCTCAAGCAGTTGTCCCTTGGGCTCTGCGGTCACGCACCAACACTAATCCATCTTCCTTTTCAGGTCCCTCAAGAAACAACCTTCCACGGTGTGAGCAGCCGGGAAGTAACAACCGCCCTCATACCCATAACAGCACACGAGACCAACTTGTTCAAAATCAAATCCTTCCCACACCCCCTAGTACCTCTCTTATCTCCACGACTAACTCGTCTCACATTCATTCATTACAATGCTTAGCTAATGCAGATGATACGAGTTCGCAAAACGTCGTTCCTGGTCTCCTTAATCCTCGCTCTAGACTACATGTTGGAGTATTTAATGTACGGACATTGTGTCAAATAGGGCAACAGGCTTCCTTAGCTAGGACTTTAGAATCTCGTGCCATCGATGTATGCTGCGTCTCGGAAACGCGCAAACAGGATCCGAGTCACGTCATACACTTGGCCACACCATGTCAAAATAAAGAAGCAGCTCGATTTACCCTTCGTATATCCGGTAGCCCTGATGCTGCTCTAATGGGTTCTACTGGCGTTGGCATAGCATTGAGTCGTAGGGCAGAACAATCTCTCCTTGAGTGGATCCCAATAGATAGTCGATTGTGCGCTGTCCGACTAAACGGGACAGTAAGGACTCGGGAAGATAGGGACAATCGCTGTTGCCTCTTCGTCGTATCTGCCTATGCCCCCACTGAATGCAGTTCAGACGAGGTTAAGGATGAGTTTTACAGAAAGCTTTTGGACCTCCTCCAAAAAGCTAGGCGCTCTGATATAGTAATAATGGCTGGTGACTTAAATGCTTAAGTAGGTAGACTAAGTGAGCAGGAGAGACACCTAGGTGGATGTTATGGTGTCGCGGCTCAGAGAACAGACAATGGTGACTGTCTGTTGCAAGCATGCTCAGACAACCGCCTATTCTTAGCAAACACTAACTTTAGGCATAAGGAAAAGCATCTGTTGACCTGGCGACTTCCAAAGTCGTCTCAACGTTGGACTCAACTAGATCACATTGCCATCAGCCACCGATGGAGGGGTTCGATAGAGGACTGTCGCTCGTTCTGGAGCACATGTCTAGATTCAGATCATGCCCAAGTGCGAGCGCGTATTTGTTTGAAGCTTACTGGGCGTAAGAAAGACACCGTAAGAAAGCCTCTTAGGGTTTTACTTAATGATAATAAGGCGAAAAATATATTTCAGGAACAACTAGAAAGACACTTAGGCGACCATTTAAGCGATTCCCATCCGGAAGCAGGATGGAATGATATCAAGAAGGCTGTGGAAACAGCAGTGATATCTGCTAGAAAAGTTGACCATAAGGCTTGAATGAAACAATGGATCTCAGTAGCATCCACCGAACTGATGGATGCCCGAAAACTCATCCCACCTGGCTCTGAACATGATGAAGAACAAAGTCAACTTTAGCGAAGACTTATAAAAAGCCTACGTAACGATCGCGAACAGTGGTGGGTGGCGAAAGCAAAAGCGATGGAAAAGGCAGCGACGATCGGCAACAGTAGACAACTTTTCCGAATCATCAAGGAAACTGGTATTAGGAATCCTCGGAAAATGATGCGACTATTCGAATCAGTGGATCGTGAGATTCTGTGGCAGTGTCTGTCATTGAAAGGTCTACCAAAGAAGTACATTACCTTATACAAGCACTCTACTCGAACACCACTGGTCGGGTGAGAGCTCATGTCGAACTGTCACCAGAATTCTCTACTTCAAGTGGTGTCCGTCAGGGATGTCCACTTTCTTCATTCTTGTTTAATTTTATCATAGACATGCTCCTAGAGATAACCTTATCCTCGTCTGAATTTTCAGGAGTAGACCTTCTACCAGGTGGCTCGCTTATTGACTTAGAATATGCCCATGACATAGTCCTACTTGGTGAAGATGCTGACAAAATGCAGCGTCTTCTGACTACCCTAAGCAACAACGCAAGCATGTTCAGGATGCGCTTCTCACCCTCGAAATGCAAAATATTGCTTCAAGATTGGGTTGCATCGGCACCTGAACTAGTGATAGTGAGTGAAGTAGTCGACCGAGTAGACCGCTTCACTTATCTTGGGAGTCTCATCAGTGCTGATGGCCTGGTGACTGACGAAATCTCAGCACGGATACAGAAGGCTCGATTGGCTCTTGCCAACCTGCGTCACTTATGGCGTAGGCGAGATATCCGTTTGCTGACTAAAGGATGAGTGTACTGCGCAGTGGTTCGCTCCGTCTTACTTTATGGCTCTGAAACATGGCCAATGAGAGTAGAAGATACTCGTCGGTTATTGGTTTTCGATCATGAGTGTCTTCAAAGCATTGCTCGTATATCGTGGGACAACGGAGTGAGCAACGCTGTTATTAGTAAACGGGTACTAGGTAAGAATGGCAGATCAATCGACGAAGTGATGAAACTTCATCAGTTGAGGTGGTTGGGACACGTGTTGCGTATGCCTAACCACCGACTGCCTCGTCGAGCTTTGTTTTGTAGTGTAGGAGTAGGTTGGAAGAAAGTTAGGGGCGGCCAGACCAAAACATGGCAGAAATCCATGAAGTTATTAACGAGTGGACTTAGCCATGTCGGTAATTGTCGACTACCTGGTTGGGGTCCGCGAGATGATAATAATCGATGGCTAGAGACCTTGAATGACATGGCTCAAAATCGTTCGCAATGGCGCTGGTGCATTTATTCTTTGTGTTCTCTCAAATGCTAATCTTTTTGGATTCTTCAACACCTCTAATTTTTACTTTCTAAACTTATCTCACTGAATCATACTTGTTGATTAGTATCTTCTAATCGTAACCTCTCCGATGACTTCTAAAACCTTTACTACCTCTTCTACTATTGGATTTGAATTGACAGTCTGTGCTGATGTGGCATGGCGACATGAACTTATGTACTTACGTACGAAGTTCTACGTTGCAAGTGACTGACTGACTGACTGACAAGATTAAATTGATACTGACCAATAAAATTAAAGTAAATTAAGGGAATACAAGTATATAATCAACAGGTGAAGGAGTATGGCATGGAAGAAGTAAGAGTTGTGTAGTGTCAAATGATAGAAGAGAAGTCGAAGTAAGAAGCCGGATTTATGTACGTAGAAATCAAAATCTCAGTTGAAAGAGTGAAGTTTGTATAAAGAAAACTTTGATGAATAGAACTTATCACAAATAGTTTTTAATAATAATAATTATTATTATGGAATGTCAAACTCCTTAATCGTTTTTTAGCGCCTGAGTAGGAATGTTAGGGATGTCTGGACAGAACAGCGACCTCAGCATAATTTCGGAAAACGAAGATCAGAAAAAGCAAGCGTATAATAGCAGCCTCAGTGTTACTGATCAGTCGCCCCATTAATCCAAACAGCCGGAAGCAAACGAAACGTTCATCATCAGCATATAAGTATGCTCTTCCAAATTTTATAGTCAAATATATTGTTTATGTACATGTGAAACAAGAGTGGACCTAAGTCACTTCCCTGGATAACCACACTTGTAATTGGTGATGGTGATGAAAGACAGTCGTTATACTTTATCATTTGTTGTCGTCCATTTTAGAATGAAGCAAACCTTGAGTGTAGTGGGTTTATGATTCGGAATGACTTCAGTTTAAGTAGAAGCGTTTTGTGTGGGACTTTAACAAAAGCCTTTATAAAAGCGAAAAAAAGCACAGATTCTACAAGCCTTTTGTCTTGTTTGTGCGTGATATCGTTGAAATAATCCAACAGACATGTATCACCCGACATGGACCTCAAGAACCATTGCTGTGAGGTCGATATCAGATTGTTACTAAGTAAATGTTGTATTAACTCTGCCTTAACTATTTTCTCCATAACCCGAGATACTACCGAAGTTATCTTTATAGGTCGGTAGTTTTCAACGTTCGCTGTAGGTCCAGATTTAATTGCGGAGGTGATATTTGTAGTCTTCCAGTTATTAGGGTAACACTCTGTGAAGAGTGACATAGTAAATAGTTTGGGGAGAATTACACACAGATCACTGCTCCCATTTTTCAGCGTGCTGGCTTGGATACCATCTGGTCCTTCAATGTAAGCGTGCTTCAGTGTACTGATAGCCTTAGAAATGTTCTGAACACTAAATACAACACTGACGATTTCACATGAAGGAGTTTGTGTCAGGTGTGACTCATTTGTTGAGTTTTCGTTTGTTAATGTGGCACAAAAATGTTCGCTAAACATTCGGAGGAGTTTTATGAGTTCAGAGGATTGATTGTTCAGCTGAACAGCACGCTTTTCCTGTGCTATTGCTTTTTTAGTACGTTTTAATCCTGCCTCGACACATATTTCAGTCATCGTTACTAATGAGAAGATGTCATTACAGTTATGAAGTCCGGAATCATGTCTTTGAAGACGTTTTCTTGTCAGTCAGTCAGTCAGATGCAACGTAGAACTTCGTATGTAAGTATATCAGTGAATGTTGGCATACTACATCGCAGAGATATGATTGTCAATTCAAATCCAATGGTAGAAGAGGTAGTATAGTTATTAGAAGTAATCCGAGAGATTAGGATGAGAAGATTTTCAAGAAATATGATTAAGTTGGAAAAGTGTAGAAAGTCAAAACTAGAGGTGTTGAAGAATAGGATTTGAGAAAACATAAAGAATAAATGCACCGGCGCCACTGCAAACGGTTTTGATCCCTGTTATTCAGAGTATCTAACCATCAATTATTATCATCTCGCGGACACCAACCAAGTAGACTACATCTACCAACATGACTCAGTCCAGCTGTCAGTGACTTCTTGGATTTCTGCCATGTCTTTGTTTGGCCGCCCCTAGCTTTCTTCCAATCAACTTCATTAGTACACTTCTTAATGACAGACACTGCCACAAAACCTCACGATCCTCTGAGTCAAATGCCGCTTTTAAGTCCAGTAAGATAATTATTGTAGGACGCCTAAATATGTGTCTGTGTTCCAGGACCTCTCGTAGTGTGAAAATGTGGTCTATACACTCACGTCCAGGTCGAAAACCAGCCTGGTTTTCTCTAGTCTGCTCTTCACGAGCAATAGTAAGGCGTCTAATCGAGGCTAACAATTAAGAAACTATTTTATTCAGACTGATTCCCCTGTGATTGTCACAAGAAGACTTTTGTCCTTTCTTATGGATTGGGACAATCAGTGATTGAGACCAGTCGGACGGCATTACGTCCAGTTTCCAGATCGTGGACAAGCGAAAAGTGACTCGAGGTCAGTTGAACTGATCCCTAAAGTGTTCTGCCCATCGATCCAGTTTCCTGGATAGAGAATAAATAATAGTCGCATCATTTTCCGAGATAGTCTCACTTACACTAGGATTCCTAATACCACTTTGCTTGATATGTCGGAAAAGTTGTCTACTGTTGCCGATCGCCTCTGCCTTTTCCATCGTTTTTGCTTTCGCCACCCACCACCGTTCACAGTCATTGCTCAGGCTTTTTATCAGCCTGTGCTTAAGATGGCTTCGTTCTTCATCATGCTCAATGCCGGATGGGATGAGTTTTCGGGCATCCATCAATTCGGTGGATGCTACAGAGCTCCACGGTTTCATTCTAGCCTTATGGTTAACGTTAGTAGCAGATATCACTGCTGTTTCCACAGCCTTCTCGATATCATTCCAACCTGCCTCCGAATGGGAATCCCTTGAATGGTCGCCTAACTCTCTTTCCAGTTGTTCCTACATCCAGTGAGCCGCAAACAGATACGCGCTAGCACTAGGGCATGATCTCAATCTGAACATGTGCTTCAGAACGGGCAACTGTCTTCTATCGAACCTCTGCATCGGTGGCTGATGGTGGCGTGATCTAGTTCAGTCCAACATTAAGGTGACTTCGGAGGTCGCTAGGTCAACAAATGCTTTTCCTTATGCCTAAAATTAGGGTTTGCTAAGAATAGGCGCTGATCTGAGCATAGCTGAAAAAGAGTCTACATACTTCTGCATTAAAGTCATCAGCTATGATTACTACATCAGCGCACCTTGCTTTTTGAAAGAGGTCCGAAAGCTTTCTGTAAAACTCATCTTCAACCTCTTGTGAACTGCAGTCAGTGGGGCATAGGCAGATATGACGAATAGGCAACGGCGAGTGTCCCTATTCTTCCGAGTCCCTACTGTCCCGTTTAGTCGAACAGCGCACAAGCGACTATCTACAGTGATCCATTCTAGCTGAGATTGTTCAGTTCTACGACCTAATGCTATCACTACGCCAGCAGAACTCCCGGAAGCAGCATCACGGCTTCCTGATACACGAAGAATAAATCGATCTTACTCTTTATTTTGACAAGGTGAAATCAGATTAATAATTTCACTAGAATCCTGTGTGCGCGTTTCCGTGACGCAGCATACATCGATGGCACGAGATTCTAAAGTCCTAGCTAAAAAAGCTTGTTACCCTATTTCACACAATGTCCGTACATTAAAAGCTCCAACATGTAGTCTAGAACGAGGTTTCAAGAGACCAGGAATGACGTTTCGTGAACGCGCTTCGTCTGCTTTAGCGATGCAGTCAGATAAGTCAGTGTGAGTAGAGTTCGTTTAGGAGGGAAGAGATGTGTGCGCTGGTGTTGGAAGGATATGATTTCGACCAATTCGGTCTCGTGTGCTGTTACGAGTATGAGGGCGGTTGTCACTTCCCGGCTGCCCACACCGTGGAAAATCTCTGACCACAATACACTGGACAGGTTCACAAGAATCAAAAACACGATTGAACAGGAAAAGATTATATTCCAAATAGCAAGGTTAAATGGAATAAGAAGCCAAGGTGATGGTTAAGGCGAAGGGCCATTTTAGTATATAACCTGGCATATATAAGTCCTTAGGAATTCCGAGTCTCCAGGATTCTAAGTGTGCAAATTTATTGAAAATGCTAATTGTGTTGTGATAAAATACATCCATTGGATCGTCGATATTGTGACGGGTAAGGCAGTTAGTCCAGTCAATGCTTCTGAGTCAATCGCGGAAGTTTGACAAATCAATCCTACGTAAGTCCCTACGAAGTGCAGTGGATTTACATTTTATAATTGTAGCTCCTATATCAAGGCTGCATATGACCATATTATGATCTCTACCTAGGAACCTTTTTCCAACATATGCAGTATGAGGAATGAGATTGCTGGTGTAAACTAAATCCTATGTATTTTGATTTCTGATCAGGCCGTTAACATGTTGAGTGCACTCTCCAATCTCCAAGCATTCAATAAATGATTCGATTTGTTTAGGTGCTTTGATTGGGAACCAAGAGATTTCAGGCATGTTGAAGTCCCCACAATTAGCCTTGCTTGTGAACGGTAGGGATGAAACAAACGGGAATAGTACTGACAGTAATGCTAGATCTCCTTTTGGTGCATGAGGCTGACGGTAGACACAGCCGAACAGTAAGGAAACTGCATTTGAGGGTTTCACAACGATCCACACAGAATGTGGCATTCTGTTTAATTCCGACATATCACATAAGAATGAGTTTAGACTAGAGTGAGCATATATGAGGCATCCTGCACCTCTTCCTTGTCACGTGTCACTTCGAAATAGATCAAAGTTTTCAAGATATATAGTAAGATTACCATTAACCTTTAAATGGTAATGTGATATAAAGCTTCTTCTCCTCAGGCAGAATGAAAAACTTGCTTTTGTCTTAACCCATCTCTACACTTATTGATAAACATTAACGGATAGCCATTTGAAATCAATGCTTCAGTTGAGAATTTTGCATCGTCGTCAAATGTATCCGTGGTGCAAATTCTTTGAGCCCTATTGAAGAGGCATTTTACCAGACCTTGTTCATATTGAAGTGGACAAAAGCTGCTGGAATTTAGATACTATCCAGTCCGCGTTGGCCATATTGCTCGAAATGTATAGTGCAAATACATCACATTTTTCAGATCAATTACGTCTTCTCACTATTCTATCAAAATTAACAAAAGGGACTAGTTGTTTTAAATCTCCGACAGGAAGACTCCCTCCATCTTGCATTCAACGGTTAGGTGAAATTGCTACTGTTAATCGCTACTGAAATCGCTTCTGAAAAGGTAACGCTGGACTTTTACAAATCGTGCCTTACTACACATACAGTCCCCAGACAATTTTATAAATTCTTACGATCTAACAAATTAATTCAGAATATTTCTAATCGCCGTCGTCTCACGAAATCTAACGAGGAAAAATGTAATGAAATGATATGTAAGCTAATTTAACATCAAACACGTGCATCACATGTATTATCGAATGTTTCTATCGTATGTCATATTAAATTTATGAACTTTTGCAATTCGGTGGTCTCTAAAACAAAATATACTGCGAGGCATAAGTTGAAGAAGTGCCTCGTTATTGATAATCGCGGAAATTCCTTGCAGTTTAGCCCGGATGAGTATGTAACAAATTTATCATCCGTTGAACATTCTGTATATGAAAAAGAGGATCTATCTGTCGGATTTTACTTTTCCATACCTCATGCCGATACTTCTAACTCCTCGAATGACGCTCAGTTTGAAAATCTCTATACTCAACTGAACCCTCTTGTTTCAACCACTCAAAATAATCAAAACTAGTTGAAGGCGAAATTGGTTGATATCGCTCACCAATTTCATGATGCTAAAATAAGACACAGAAATATTTTAACATCCAAACATTTCTGTGCCTTGAAGGGACGTCCGTAAAAGACCAGATAGTGTAATTCTCAAACCTGATAGAGGATCGCGAGTAGTGGTAATGAATAAATCAGATTACAAGAAGAAAATCCCATCCATCCTTAGTGATGAAAGAAAGTTTTTTATTATTGTTTCATCTAATAATGAGGTTAGCAAATTAGAATCGAGAGTTAACTGCAATCTAATGAAGCCAATAAACATGAATGTTTTTATCAATAAATATGAGACCCACCGGTTCTGTACTACCGAACTTATATGAATAACTCAAAATTCATAAACCCAACAATCCACTGAGACCAGTATTATCTATGTGTGGCTCACCTACACATAAGCAAGCCAAATGGTTAGCTGAATTACTTAGCCCAATTCGTACTAAATTGTGTAAGTTTTTCCTGAAAGATACATTTGAACTAATTGGTGTTCTTGATGACATTAATATTAAAGAAAAAAAGTATGCATTCTCTTGATGTAAACTCCCTTTTTGCCAATGATCCCCTAATGAAAACTGTTAACTTTCTTTGTGACTATATATGAAGTAATTTTCCCCTTTTTCCCATTCAGTCAAGTCTACTAAGAGAAATAATTTTTTATGTAATGATAAAGTTCATTTCTCGTTTGATGATGAACATTTCCAGCAAGTCGATGGCGTTGCTATGGGTAGTCCTTCGCGACATCTCTTAGCTGATGCTTAAATGGCATATGCTGAAAATTCGTGGAATGAGCACATTAATAAGCTTACTCTCTATAGGAGATATATGGACGATATTTTAATTATATGTAATAAAGAACTCAATGTCTCTCAGTTACTGGATAACTTTGATAGCCTTCAGAATGACATTGTACTAACTCATGAACCAGAAGATAATAATAATCGATTGCCTGATTTAGACCGAAGAGAGAATAGAACTATAATGCGTTCTGTTGATAGAAAGCCAACGTGGAATAGATAGTATCTAAATTCCAGCCGCTTTTGTCCACTTCAATATAAACGTGGTCTGGTAAAATGCCTCTTCAATAGGGCTCAAAGGATTTGCACCACGGATACATTTGACGACGATGCGAAATTCTCAACTGAAGTATTGATTTCAAATGGCTAACCGTAAAAGTTCCTCAATAGGTATAGAGATCAGATAAGACAAAAGCAAGTTTTTCATTCTGCCTGGGGTGGAAAAGATTTCTATCACTTTACCCTTCAGAGACAAACGGTAATCTTATGATATATCTTGAAACAGCTCAACCCGGATATTACGCTTGTAAGATGCTTCATAGCGGTTGTCGTATCACCTTTGAACAAATTAACTCTAAATCAGCCTATTTGAAATTTATGCGTCACATTTAGCAAGAAAATGCACTTCGCATTTGTCTGAAATAATACTACTTAAATGATCACTAAGGATCGAGTAAACATTTTTCCTGAGGGATTTATTTCTCGTACGTCTAACCTGATCATGCATGAACTAGCTTGTATTATCACTCACAATTTTCAACTAAAAATCGATGATGCTAGTAAATAGATGCACTTCAATATTTTTAAATTTGAAATAAGTATTTTGCAAAATACTTTCATTTTTTTCAATATCAACATTCCACCAAAATCAGACCTTGAAATCACGTTTTTGCTTAGTGTTCAGTTTATAAGTTTATTCATACGATGAGAAACGTCCCTCATGAGCCAAATGAAAGTTTCAAGTTGATGGTAGATAGATGTTTTTAGGTAGTTTATTTTATCTGAAACAGCTCAACTCGGATATGTTTGTTCCCTACAATTGTTTCAAAAGTCCCCACAGTTTCTTATGATCAATCGAAATCTGTCGAGCTCAAAATATAACCACTTTGGTTCATGTTTTCGTAAAAAACGCAGAAACTATTATTCGGTCAATTAGCTAGGACGTGATTGTCAATAAAATTCATTTTGTCAGTATACGTCAGTATTCGTTGACCTGACACTGCAGATTGTTATAATTACTTATTATTGATTGAAGTGGGTACGCTAATTCATATCATTACCTTAAGTATACATCGAAATGTTCATTAATTAATGAGACATCGATAATATCAGCATATGTTTGAGGACTAATTTTTATAATTTACATTCATTTAAAACCTACATATGCACTGACCCATTTACCGATTCTGTTCAAATAATCATAACTTATCTAATTATAAATACATTTGGTGATTCGATTAGTCATCAAACAACGATAAAAACTAAACTTTGCTGGTCATTCACACAATCGTACCTAAATTTTACTTTAGTTTGGAGACTCTCTATTCAAAAAACAACAATTTATCTCATTAATAAAAGCCCTTAATGAGGAAGTAACAGAGAAACTACCTAATATCTTCTGCATAGTCCCATTATCCACATCAATGCAAAGTGGCTGATGTGAACAATTATGTAAACACTAACCCATGCCAATCTTGAAATAAAATTTCTTATTCAAACGTCACGCAGCTCATCGCCAACATTGTTTCATTTTCACTCAAGATTGTCAGTTAGCTACACAGTACTTTGAACTTCTTTCTAAACACAAGAAGCTTGGAAAACAAGTACCATCACATTAGAATGAACGATACCTGATCAAAGTACCAAAGAAAGGCGATCTCAGCAAGTGTGAGAACTACAGAGGCATCACTCTTTTTTCAGTACCTGGAAACGTCTTCAACAGGCTTTTGCTAAACAGAATGAAGGACTAAGTAGACGCCCAACTTCAAGATAAACAGGTTGGATTTCATAAGGATCCATCGTCGGCTGACTGAATCGCTACAATACGTATCATTGTGGAGCACTCAATAAAATAGAACTCACCACTGTATATCAAGTTCATCAACTACGAGCAAGCATTCGAAGGCGTGGATGACAGAACACTGTGGATGCACATTCGATACTAAGATTTGCCTGAGATGATTGTGAATATCATACGGAATTCTCATGATATATTTAACTGCACGGAGGACAGTTAACATACTCGTTCGAGGTGAAGACCGGTGTGAGCCACGGTTGCCTACTCTCACCCTTTCTCTTTCGCCTGGTGATCGACTGGATTATGAAGAGGTCGACATCCGGAGGGAAGCACGGTATTCAGTGAACATTCAAGATGCAGGTGGATGATCCGGAATTCGCAGATGACCTGGCTTTCCTATCGCACATGCAACAACAGAAGCAGGAGAAGACGACCAGTGTAGCAGCAGCCTCTGCAGCAGCAGGTCTCAACATACATAAAGGAAAACGGGAAATTCTCCGATGCAACATAACATGCACCAACCAAATCACGCTTGATGGAGATGCCTTGGAGGACGTTAACACGCTAACATATCTGGGCAGCTTCATCGACAACCAAGATGGATTCAATGCAGACGTGAGTGCGCTGATTGGCAAAGCTGGGGCTGCATTTCTACCCCAAACAACTTTCAACCAAAACCAAAATCAGTATTTTCAATACAAATGTCCAGACAGTTCTTCTGTATTGAGCGGAAACTTGAAGAACTACCAAAGCAATCGCCCAGAAGATACAAGTGTTTGTTAACAGTTGTCTACGCAAAATACTTTGGATTTGTTGACCAGTATTTTTTTATTTCTTGTGGCTTCTTTAGTAGCTTTGAATGTGACTGGTAGACCATCTACTGAGTTTTCCAACACTCAATGTACTTCTGACTCAATTGCTGCCACCAAAGTATCTTTTTCCTGATTTGATCGAGAACCAATGAGCCTTGACAAAGCGTCAGCCTGTCCTAAAGCAGTAGTAGGTGCGTACTTAATTTTGAAGTCGTAACCCAATAATGTGGTTCCCCATCGTTGCAATCTTTTTGCAAAATAGGTTGGGATCCCCTTTCGTGACCCAAATATGGCTGGCAGCTGTTTAAGGCCAGTTAAGAGTGTGTAGCTGCGTCCAAATATCATTTTGTGTAATTTTCTAACAGCAAAAGTAATTCACAATGCTTCTTTCTCAGCCTGACTATAGTTACGTTCTGTCGTATTTAAAGACCTTTCTGCAGGCGAGATTGCCTTCTCTGATTCATCAGGCATGCTATGCGGAATGCTTGCTCCAATGGCTTAGTTTGAAGCATCTGACGCTACTACAATCAGAAGGGATGGGTCATAGTGTGTCAGCAACAGATCCGAGAGCAGCAGTTTTTTAATCTACTCGAAAGCAGTTTGACAATTTTCGGACCAACACCACATTCCGCTCTTTGTTAAAAGACTGTTAGTTGCGGCACGTAGACGATGAAGGTCAGGGAATAAAGCCCCATAATGACTAACTAGTCTTGTGGGAACATCTGTCGAACTATTTCCCTGAAACCTCGTTCCGAACTAAATGTTCGGACATTGTGTCAAATAGAAAAACAGGCCTCCCTTGCTTGCCTTCTAGCATCTCGATCCATTGACGTATGCTGCTCAACGGAAACGCGCATACATTATCCTGATATAATCAGTAACTGAATTTAACCTTGTAAAGTTGAAGAACCAACCCGAATAAATGTTCGTGTATCTGGCAGCACTAATGCTGCTTTCCGTTGTCTCGCCGGAGTAGGAAAAGCACTGAATCCTACAGCAGAACTAGATCTCCCGGGGGGAATCCCAGTAGATAGTTGCTTGTGCGCTATCTTCCTTAACGAGGCAGTAAAAACTCTTAGAGATAGTGACACTTCTTGTTGCTTTGCATCGCATCTGAGAACGCTCCCACTGACTTATTTTTAGAAAGGATAATGGCGATCAGCTGCAGAAACTGTGATCCGATAACGGCCTTTTTCTAGTAAACACTAACCTCAGGCATAAAGAAAAACTACTTTTGAATTGACGACGCTCAAGGTTGTCTCCATGGTGGGCTCAAGTACAACTCCTAAAAATCAGCCACGGAAGAAAGAGTTTGTTGAAGATGTTAGTTCCCCAGAACTCACTCCATAAACGCCTTATTTTGGATTTCACCTCTGCGAGCATGGGCTGATCAGTTGACTTTGAGATTCCATTTCCCACTTGAAACGTCCATGGCTGAGATCGGCTGCTGTGTATTCTAGTGTGATATTTTCGTAACTGTCCCATGTAAGTTTCTATGATGCATTAAAGAACGAGTGTTGTGTGCTTCATTGTTTTGTGATTGATGGGTGTTGTAGAATATACTTTCAGCGCTAATCAAGACTTCTGATTTGCAGTTTAGGATTCAAGGTAGCCTACCTGGACACTAGTAATTGTCTCGTTCACGTTTATTGACTAAGGTGAACTCGTATTATCTTCAAGCGTACCTAGTGACGAACATAACACGTGACCACGTTATTTCTGGAAACACGGATCCTGAAAACCTTGAATTATTACTTTGTAGTGCCTCCACATATATTCCAGTTCACTTACATCTAACTTGGTTAAATAAATTAATCGAAAGGGCTTAACCGAGTTAGATGTAAGCGAACTGGAATATATGTGGAGGCACTACAATAGCCCCCTTCCAGCAAACAAGGATACGAAAGTGTCTCTGTTTGCGAAAAAAAATCAAAATAGTCGGAAAACATCAAAAGTTACGAAAATTAAAGTTACCTTGTCCGAGTACGTTCGTAAGTTCGCATAGTAACAGAAGATCAAAAATATATGGTAAGCGGTTATCAGCAAAAATAATCGATTTCCGATAGAAACGAAAATGTAATACAAATGCTGCAAAATATTTGATATCGCTTAGGCATGACAGTGAAGGAGGAATTCGATAATTGCAAAGACATTTCGGTAAGGCTCATCGATAAATCGAGTGGCTGCAGATAGATGAAGAAATTGCGGTCGAGATTATCGTGGAAAAAATTTGGAGAATAAAGCTCCGTACGGATGCGATGCACGGACATTAAATGCATATCGAAAACATAAGTTACTACCATTGAGTATATGACTACAAACTTATGTGTATGATAGCGTTGCAAACCGTTGCCAGCGTTGGGGTAGTCGAAAAACATGCGAATATCAGCGTGCAGGAGGTTCGCTCGACTGCTTGAACTGCTGCTTCGTGTGCATGTGCGTAATATCATACCACCAATTTACTTAGCAGGCTGCGAGATTTTCGAGTACGAGCAGCTGATGAGTACATCGAAAATATCTCCAATGCGATAATCGTATAGCCACGGAAATATTAATGGACGATAACTGTCGTTGAGCCATTGCTTTGATCACCGATTCGAAACATAATAATGCGATACGGCAAAATAAATCGAATGAACTCACCGTATTCATGAATTTCGTTCGTGTTATCGAAAGAAGTAAAATAATTCAGTGAGTTACAAATGTCCTGCCGTGAATACAATATTCGAAATGCGATTCGATTAGCGATTAAGATAATTCCATTATTGTCATAATATCATGATTAATCATAATAATAGTTCTTTCACATTATTACGATAATGATAGCGATAATTCGAGAAATATATTAATGCGACGAGTTGGTACATAATCAAAATGACGATAAGATTATACTTGATTCGTTCAGCTAATGCATTAAGTATTAGAACTGCTTTGTCGCTGTATGGCGCCGGGATTACCAGTTTGTGGTTCTGTTCGATTTGTCCTCCAAATTACCAACTGGTCGGTTATATTCGATTTGTCAACGGAATCGTCGAAATAATCCTGGAAACGTCGAGCTTACCAATTTTGTAGTGTGTGAAGAATCGGTGAGTGAAGCGATTGAATGGATGAAGCAAATAGGAAGTGATATGAATGAACGACGGGCTCACCATTTTGTGGTGTGTCGAATTATTGCGTCTGTGTTGTTTATCGAATCTGATTCGTTCAGCGAATTCATTAATTTCCTGAGCTGCTTTCTCGCTGTATGGCGTCGGGATTACCATTTTGTAGTGCACTGGCGAGCGAATGCGCGGAAGAATGAACAAAGCAGCGAATAAAACAAAGTGGAGAGGCTAGCGAGCCAACTCTTTGGATTACAATGCGAGCGATTAGGCGAAGTGAATTGGAGAAGGCTAAGAGCCAACTCAAAGAGACAGAACATGACTAAGAATATATAAACAGATAAAAATAAAACAGACATATGACAAGCGAAATAGGCAAGCACAGACATGAATAAAAGCGACGAATGACTGACAGGGTCAAAAACAATCGATACAAATCATGTGAGTTCCGAAGCTCCCGTTTAATGACATGGCTAATGTGTACCGACGTCTCATTAACCTATCACGAGAATCAACTTTAGTTCAAAGTGGTAATTCAGGCATATCTGAAGTACATTTGGTACAGTAGCCACCTAATCAGAATAAATCTGCCCATGCTACACCCAGTTCATCCCACTCCAGCTTTGCCAAAATGTCAAAAATGAATACCCCTGCTGCTTGCTGGAACTGCGAATAAAGGCAGTGTGTACGTAACTGCCTATTTAGGCAACATCGATGAAGGAAGTGAATGGTCATTGGTCATAAATATGTTTTTTGTCTAAATAAAATGCCGAACCGATCCGAAGTGCTGGGAAGTTTGTTCCTGGATCCGGTACCAATGCATTGAGCCTTATATCTGACCTGTCAAAGCTCATTGCCAGATGATAGGAAATTTATTACTCTTAATGTAAACGTGCGTTTGTTTAGATTGCGAATAGATACGGCATCTGATGTCACCATCCTCTCACGTAAAAAGTGGACACAATTGGGTAGCTCAGGCCTGCAGCACACAACACAGGAGCCTCGTACTGCATGTGGTAATTATCTTCGTCCGTTAGGACAATTGGAATGTAAAGTTGCCTTCCGAGACTCCTCACTGAAATTTCCTGGCGAAATGGGATACCAGATATGGTCGTATCTGACAATCGCTCTCAGTTCACCTTTTCTTAATCCCCAATTTTCTTTCAACGGCTAGCCATTGAACACTTACGTTCGCCACCACACCACTCGCAATCGAATGCGCAAGCGGAAGAGTTTGTGGATACGTTTAAAAGAGCATTGGTAAAGTCAAAAGAGGAGGGTAACCAGCTGATGCGTTACAAAATTTCTTGTACGTCTATCAAACAACACCGAATGAGTTGTAACCGGAGCAAAAGCCACCAGCAGAAATCCTGATGGTAAGAAGATTGAAAACGATCCACAGCCTGATGCATCCGACAAATGCACCAACATAAGTAGAGACAAAGCCGCGAAGACAATCCGTATACGAAGTGGGATACCCTGTTATTGCCCGTGACTAGAGAATGAACCAAAGTCCTTGTGTAGAAGCGTGAGTTGTCAGAAGAGTTGTACGAATTAGACGTAGGAGGTGATAAACGGTCACGTCATCGAAATCAGATAAACAAACGGCTAGCCTCAGATCACCCATCAAGAGCAGAAAACCTCCCGCTTGACAACCTGCTGGATACCTTCAACCTACCATTAGCCTTGCCGCGAGAAAAGACTTAGCAGGTAGCTGTTCTTTGTTTCGGAAGGTATCCTCTCTGACAGCGCCGAACGACAGTCAAGATGAAAGTCTTCCCTGGGAGCACATCCTATTAAAAAGGGGAGGAGTTTGGAGTGAACCCATAATAGCTTCAGGCGTACCTAGTGACGAACACAACAGAGGTTGATAGAGGACTTTCACCAGTTCTTGGGTACATATCCAGATTCAGATCATGCCTAACATCGAGCGCGTATTACTTTTGTTACTTAGACGACGTAAGAAAGACAACGCAAAGACACCTGTTAGTGTTCTTATTACTGACATCATCCATCCACACTGGCTGTGAGTGCGATGAGAAAAGAAGTTACTATGGACGCTGGCTGAATAAAAGCCTACGCAATGAACGCAAATACTGATGAGTTGTGAAAGTGAGCACGATGGAAAAGTCAACAGCAATAGATGCCTGCAGACAGTCGTTCCGACGTATCAAGGAAACCGGTAATAAAAATCAATCTGTCAGCGAAACTTTCTCCGAAAAAAATAGGCTTTTGATTCACTGTCAACTCAGTATAATAAGTATAATAACCTTACATAAGCTCTCTACTCGAACACCTCTGGTCGTGTCAGAGCCTATGGCAAACTGTCATCAGAATCAATAAATTAATGTGGTGTTCGTTCGGGCGGAAAGCCCGATTGACTTTTGCATGTGTTCGTCACCTATGGTGTAGCCGCGATATCCGTTTGCTAACGAAAGGGCGAAGGTACGGCACAGCAGTGCGATGTGTGCTAATACATGGATGCTAAACATGGCCGGTAAGAGTAGGGGATATTCGTCAGTTGCTGGTTTCCGATCATATGTGACTTCAAAGCAGTGCTCGTGTAACGTGGGACAACTGAGTAGACAGTTTTGTTGTTAGGAAATAGGTTCTAGGTTAGGAAGCCAGATCACTAGGTGAAGTGTTGATACGTCATTAGTTGAGGTGGTCGGGATATGTGTCACGAATGCATGACCACTGACTGCATCGACTAGCTATGTATTGCTGATGAATAATACGTTGAAGATAGATGGAAGCCGCTGAACCTAAGCTGTGCACAAATCCACAAAGTCACTGACGAATAAACTGAGTCATGTTGATAGATAGAGTCTGCTCGGATGAGGTTCGCAAGGCAACAGTGAAACGGAGTTTTAATCACTGTGTTTGATGTTGCTTACCCGTTCTGTTTTATTTCAATTGCAGGGTGACCAAATATAAACGCTTTGGAAGCTGGAGAACAAACGCAGCGTGCTCTGAACTTGCAGGATGACTCATAAGACTGTGGCAAACAAGCAATTCATTTTCAGTAAAAAACCCGCGTTATTTGATTGTAAAAAAGAATGCCCTGACTATCACTTCGTGTGAAGTGTAAAGCTAACCTTGTGTGTTGTGATT
>OX103977.1:3696031-3726930 GCA_944470395.2 Schistosoma turkestanicum
TTATGAGTTTCTGAATAGTGTGGAGACAATTCAGGTATTTGATCACTCTTATGATCCTCCGTAGACATTTGAAGGTATTCAGTATATGAACCTTTGATGAATTACTGTCCGAAACTATGTAGGATTAAATTTGTCCTACAGATGTAATACTAAGAACGTAAACGCGAATACCGTCGATGACAGAATCCAGAGTGAAACTATAGTTAACAGAAGACAATTTGGTTTTTAAACTTTATCTGTTTCCAAACAAAAGAAAACGAATAATTTGGTACAATAAATAAGGAGATTACAATTATCAAGCAGGATGAGCAAACGTGCCGGACAGTATAGCGTGTCTTTAGAAAATGAATAAAAACATGAGTCACAGCAATATAAATAAAATACTAACATCATTCAATCGATAGACCATTCACAACAAAGAAAGGTTACAGACCGGTCAGACTATATATAACATGGTGACCGCTTAACCAATCTGATTGGTTAGTTATGGCAAAACTACAGTTAGTTATGGAAATAACTAACACTCACCCCGAAGCATTCACCACGTCCAGACCTCTTTATCGTGGCGTTCAAGTAGTCAGCTACCTCTAGTAGGCATAGGTTCCGTAGCCATCTACTCCAGAATAGATCAGCCAGATTTTGAGCTTCAATGATCCAGTACTCTTCGCGATGACTGTTCATGGTATGAGTAATACCAGAATGTGCGTTCTGTAGATGGAAGTGCATTACGATGAGGTCGGTAACAAAGTGCTTATTAGGAAGTATGAGTGGATGTTTGCTTTCGAAAGGTAAGCACGATAGTTGAATTCGTCCTCCTACTCTAATCATGTTATCTACTCTCATTCTTTTACCAGCAGATATTTATAACTTGGTGACCGCTTAACCAATCTGATTGGTCAGTTATGGCCAAACTACAGTTAGTTATGGAAATAACTAAGAAAATTTGTTGTGGTTAAACGGTAGTTGCCATGTTTCTCTACATGTAGTTAAGTTATCAACATCACTCTGAATCTTGACTACATTTTCGTGCAGAACTTCAGCCTTATAGCTGTATTCTAAATTTCAGATCATCAGTATATAAGTATGCTCTTCCAAATTTTATAGTATTACATATATCATGTACATCAGAAACAAGAGTAGACCTAAGTCACTTGCCTGGAAAACCGCACTTGTAATTGGTCACGTTGATGAAAGACAGTCGTTGTACTTTATCATTTGTTGGCGCTGATTTTGGAATGAAGCAAACCATGAGTGTAGTGGGTTGATGATTCGGAATGACTTCAGTTTGAGTAGAAGCCTTTTGTGTGTGACTTTATCAAAAGCCTTTACAAAATCGAAGAAAAGCACAGATACTAGAAGCCCTTTGTCTTGTTTGTGCGTGATATCCTTGAAATAATCTAACAGACATGTATCACTCGACACGGACCCTAAGAACCCATGCTGTGAGGTCGATATCAGATTGTTACTAAGTAGATGTTGTAGTAACTCTGCCTTAACTATTTTCTCCATAACCCGAGATACTACTGAGGTTATGTTTATAGGTCGGTAATTTTCAACGTTCGCTGTAGGCCCAGATTTAATTGTGGGGATGATATGTGTAGTCTTCCAGTTATTAGGGTAACACTCTGTGGAGAGAGATATAGTAAATAGTTTGAGAAGAAAAACACACTGCTCACTGCTCCCATTTTTCAGCGTGCTGGCTAGGATGCCATCTGGTCCTTCAATGTAAGAGTGCTTCAGTGTAGTAATCGCCTTAGAAATGTTCTGTTTACTAAGTTTAACAGTGGCGATTTCACATGAAGGCGTTTGTGTCACGTGTGACTCATTTGTTGAGTTATCGTTTGTTAATGTGGCACAAAAATGTTCGTCTAATAACTCTGCGATACTTTTGGGGTCTTCACACAATTGATTGCCTCGAAAAATATACTCCCTCCTTTCACTTTGGAGCATTTAAGTTTATTCCGAAGGAGTTTTATGAGTTCAGAGGATTGACTGCAGTCACCGGGTGAATCTTCGTTGTGCATTTTCTACTCGCATTTTGTCCATGATATTCATGTTTGAAAATATGAGTGAACAATATTCAAGTGTGGGCCTTATACAGATTTTGAAGAGAGTAAGCTTAGCCTCACTTGTGAAGAAGTTCTTGTTTATAAACCCAATTAGTCGTCTAGATTTAAGAGATAATATTTGAGGCATGTTCTTCGAATTTTCGACTTTTAGAATAACTAATATCAAGGTCACGCGCTGATATAAGTGTCTGAACCCTACATTTTTGAAAGTAGAGTGTTGTTCCATGGTTACGCTTACTGAAATGCATTATGCCACATATGTAGTATTAAATTTGTCCTACAGATGTAATACTAAGTACGTAAACGCGAATACCGTCGATGACAGAATCCAGAGTGAAACTATAGTTAACAGAAGACAATTTGGTTTTTAAACTTTATCTGTTTCCAAACAAAAGAAAACGAATAATTTGGTACAATAAATAAGGAAATTACAATCATCAAGCAGGATGAGCAAACGTGCCGGACAGTATAGCGTGTCTTTAGAAAATGAATAAAAACATGAGTCACAGCAATATAAATAAAATACTAACATCATTCAATCGATAGACCATTCACAACAAAGAAAGGTTACAGACCGGTCAGACTATATATAACATGGTGACCGCTTAACCAATCTGATTGGTTAGTTATGGCAAAACTACAGTTAGTTATGGAAATAACTAACACTCACCCCGAAGCATTCACCACGTCCAGACCTCTTTATCGTGGCGTTCAAGTAGTCAGCTACCTCTAGTAGGCATAGGTTCCGTAGCCATCTACTCCAGAATAGATCAGCCAGATTTTGAGCTTCAATGATCCAGTACTCTTCGCGATGACTGTTCATGGTATGAGTAATACCAGAATGTGCGTTCTGTAGATGGAAGTGCATTACGATGAGGTCGGTAACAAAGTGCTTATTAGGAAGTATGAGTGGATGTTTGCTTTCGAAAGGTAAGCACGATAGTTGAATTCGTCCTCCTACTCTAATCATGTTATCTACTCTCATTCTTTTACCAGCAGATATTTATAACATGGTGACCGCTTAACCAATCTGATTGGTCAGTTATGGCAAAACTTCAATTAGTTATGGAAATAACTAAGAAAATTTGTTGTGGTTAAACGGTAGTTGCCATGTTTCTCTACATGTAGTTAAGTTATCAACATCACTCTGAATCTTGACTACATTTTCGTGCAGAACTTCAGCCTTATAGCTGTATTCTAAATTTCAGATCATCAGTATATAAGTATGCTCTTCCAAATTTTATAGTATTACATATATCATGTACATCAGAAACAAGAGTAGACCTAAGTCACTTGCCTGGAAAACCGCACTTGTAATTGGTCACGTTGATGAAAGACAGTCGTTGTACTTTATCATTTGTTGGCGCTGATTATGGAATGAAGCAAACCATGAGTGTAGTGGGTTGATGATTCGGAATGACTTCAGTTTGAGTAGAAGCCTTTTGTGTGTGACTTTATCAAAAGCCTTTACAAAATCGAAGAAAAGCACAGATACTAGAAGCCCTTTGTCTTGTTTGTGCGTGATATCCTTGAAATAATCTAACAGACATGTATCACTCGACACGGACCCTAAGAACCCATGCCGTGAGGTCGATATCAGATTGTTACTAAGTAGATGTTGTAGTAACTCTGCCTTAACTATTTTCTCCATAACCCGAGATACTACCAAAGTTATGTTTATAGGTCGGTAATTTTCAACGTTCGCTGTAGGCCCAGATTTAATTGTGGGGATGATATGTGTAGTCTTCCAGTTATAAGGGTAACACTCTGTGAAGAGTGACATAGTAAATAGTTTGAGAAGAAAAACACACTGCTCACTGCTCCCATTTTTCAGCGTGCTGGCTAGGATGCCATCTGGTCCTTCAATGTAAGAGTGCTTCAGTGTAGTAATCGCCTTAGAAATGTTCTGTTTACTAAGTTTAACAGTGGCGATTTCACATGAAGGCGTTTGTGTCACGTGTGACTCATTTGTTGAGTTATCGTTTGTTAATGTGGCACAAAAATGTTCGTCTAATAACTCTGCGATACTTTTGGGGTCTTCACACAATTGATTGCCTCGAAAAATATACTCCCTCCTTTCACTTTGGAGCATTTAAGTTTATTCCGAAGGAGTTTTATGAGTTCAGAGGATTGACTGCAGTCACCGGGTGAATCTTCGTTGTGCATTTTCTACTCGCATTTTGTCCATGATATTCATGTTTGAAAAGATGAGTGAACAATATTCAAGTGAAGGCCTTATACAGATTTTGAAGAGAGTAAGCTTAGCCTCACTTGTGAAGAAGTTATTGTTTATAAACCCAATTAGTCGTCTAGATTTAAGAGATAATATTTGAGGCATGTTCTTCGAATTTTCGACTTTTAGAATAACTAATATCAAGGTCACGCGCTGATATAAGTGTCTGAACCCTACATTTTTGAAAGTAGAGTGTTGTTCCATGGTTACGCTTACTGAAATGCATTATGCCACATATGTAGGATTAAATTTGTCCTACAGATGTAATACTAAGAACGTAAACGCGAATACCGTCGATGACAGAATCCAGAGTGAAACTATAGTTAACAGAAGACAATTTGGTTTTTAAACTTTATCTGTTTCCAAACAAAAGAAAACGAATAATTTGGTACAATAAATAAGGAGATTACAATTATCAAGCAGGATGAGCAAACGTGCCGGACAGTATAGCGTGTCTTTAGAAAATGAATAAAAACATGAGTCACAGCAATATAAATAAAATACTAACATCATTCAATCGATAGACCATTCACAACAAAGAAAGGTTACAGACCGGTCAGACTATATATAACATGGTGACCGCTTAACCAATCTGATTGGTTAGTTATGGCAAAACTACAGTTAGTTATGGAAATAACTAACACTCACCCCGAAGCATTCACCACGTCCAGACCTCTTTATCGTGGCGTTCAAGTAGTCAGCTACCTCTAGTAGGCATAGGTTCCGTAGCCATCTACTCCAGAATAGATCAGCCAGATTTTGAGCTTCAATGATCCAGTACTCTTCGCGATGACTGTTCATGGTATGAGTAATACCAGAATGTGCGTTCTGTAGATGGAAGTGCATTACGATGAGGTCGGTAACAAAGTGCTTATAAGGAAGTATGAGTGGATGTTTGCTTTCGAAAGGTAAGCACGATAGTTGAATTCGTCCTCCTACTCTAATCATGTTATCTACTCTCATTCTTTTACCAGCAGATATTTATAACATGGTGACCGCTTAACCAATCTGATTGGTCAGTTATGGCAAAACTTCAATTAGTTATGGAAATAACTAAGAAAATTTGTTGTGGTTAAACGGTAGTTGCCATGTTTCTCTACATGTAGTTAAGTTATCAACATCACTCTGAATCTTGACTACATTTTCGTGCAGAACTTCAGCCTTATAGCTGTATTCTAAATTTCAGATCATCAGCATATAAGTATGCTCTTCCAAATTTTATAGTATTACATATATCATTTATGTAAATCAGAAACAAGAGTAGACCTAAGTCACTTCCCTGGATAACCGCACTTGTAATTGGTCACGTTGATGAAAGACAATCGTTGTACTTTATCATTTGTTGGCGCTGATTTTGGAATGAAGCAAACCATGAGTGTAGTGGGTTGATGATTCGGAATGACTTCAGTTTGAGTAGAAGCCTTTTGTGTGTGACTTTATCAAAAGCCTTTACAAAATCGAAGAAAAGCACAGATACTAGAAGCCCTTTGTCTTGTTTGTGCGTGATATCCTTGAAATAATCTAACAGACATGTATCACTCGACACGGACCCTAAGAACCCATGCCGTGAGGTCGATATCAGATTGTTACTAAGTAGATGTTGTAGTAACTCTGCCTTAACTATTTTCTCCATAACCCGAGATACTACCAAAGTTATGTTTATAGGTCGGTAATTTTCAACGTTCGCTGTAGGCCCAGATTTAATTGTGGGGATGATATGTGTAGTCTTCCAGTTATAAGGGTAACACTCTGTGAAGAGTGACATAGTAAATAGTTTGAGAAGAAAAACACACTGCTCACTGCTCCCATTTTTCAGCGTGCTGGCTAGGATGCCATCTGGTCCTTCAATGTAAGAGTGCTTCAGTGTAGTAATCGCCTTAGAAATGTTCTGTTTACTAAGTTTAACAGTGGCGATTTCACATGAAGGCGTTTGTGTCACGTGTGACTCATTTGTTGAGTTATCGTTTGTTAATGTGGCACAAAAATGTTCGTCTAATAACTCTGCGATACTTTTGGGGTCTTCACACAATTGATTGCCTCGAAAAATATACTCCCTCCTTTCACTTTGGAGCATTTAAGTTTATTCCGAAGGAGTTTTATGAGTTCAGAGGATTGACTGCAGTCACCGGGTGAATCTTCGTTGTGCATTTTCTACTCGCATTTTGTCCATGATATTCATGTTTGAAAAGATGAGTGAACAATATTCAAGTGAAGGCCTTATACAGATTTTGAAGAGAGTAAGCTTAGCCTCACTTGTGAAGAAGTTATTGCTTATAAACCCAATTAGTCGTCTAGATTTAAGAGATAATATTTGAGGCATGTTCTTCGAATTTTCGACTTTTAGAATAACTAATATCAAGGTCACGAGCTGATATAAGTGTCTGAACCATACATTTTTGAAAGTAGAGTGTTGTTCCATGGGTACGCTTACTGAAATGCATTATGCCACATTTGTAGGATTAAATTTGTCCTACAGATGTAATACTAAGAACGTAAACGCGAATACCGTCGATGACAGAATCCAGAGTGAAACTATAATTAACAGAAGACAATTTTGTTTTTAAACTTTATCTGTTTCCAAACAAAAGCAAACGAATAATTTGGTACAATAAATAAGGAAATTACAATTATCAAGCAGGATGAGCAAACGTGCCGGACAGTATAGCGTGTCTTTAGAAAATGAATAAAAACATGAGTCACAGCAATATAAATAAAATACTGACATCATTCAATCGATAGACCATTCACAACAAAGAAAGGTTACAGACCGGTCAGACTATATATAACATGGTGACCGCTTAACCAATCTGATTGGTTAGTTATGGCAAAACTACAGTTAGTTATGGAAATAACTAACACTCACCCCGAAGCATTCACCACGTCCAGACCTCTTTATCGTGGCGTTCAAGTAGTCAGCTACCTCTAGTAGGCATAGGTTCCGTAGCCATCTACTCCAGAATAGATCAGCCAGATTTTGAGCTTCAATGATCCAGTACTCTTCGCGATGACTGTTCATGGTATGAGTAATACCAGAATGTGCGTTCTGTAGATGGAAGTGCATTACGATGAGGTCGGTAACAAAGTGCTTATTAGGAAGTATGAGTGGATGTTTGCTTTCGAAAGGTAAGCACGATAGTTGAATTCGTCCTCCTACTCTAATCATGTTATCTACTCTCATTCTTTTACCAGCAGATATTTATAACTTGGTGACCGCTTAACCAATCTGATTGGTCAGTTATGGCCAAACTACAGTTAGTTATGGAAATAACTAACAAAATTTGTTGTGGTTAAACGGTAGTTGCCATGTTTCTCTACATGTAGTTAAGTTATCAACATCACTCTGAATCTTGACTACATTTTCGTGCAGAACTTCAGCCTTATAGCTGTATTCTAAATTTCAGATCATCAGTATATAAGTATGCTCTTCCAAATTTTATAGTATTACATATATCATGTACATCAGAAACAAGAGTAGACCTAAGTCACTTGCCTGGAAAACCGCACTTGTAATTGGTCACGTTGATGAAAGACAGTCGTTGTACTTTATCATTTGTTGGCGCTGATTTTGGAATGAAGCAAACCATGAGTGTAGTGGGTTGATGATTCGGAATGACTTCAGTTTGAGTAGAAGCCTTTTGTGTGTGACTTTATCAAAAGCCTTTACAAAATCGAAGAAAAGCACAGATACTAGAAGCCCTTTGTCTTGTTTGTGCGTGATATCCTTGAAATAATCTAACAGACATGTATCACTCGACACGGACCCTAAGAACCCATGCCGTGAGGTCGATATCAGATTGTTACTAAGTAGATGTTGTAGTAACTCTGCCTTAACTATTTTCTCCATAACCCGAGATACTACCAAAGTTATGTTTATAGGTCGGTAATTTTCAACGTTCGCTGTAGGCCCAGATTTAATTGTGGGGATGATATGTGTAGTCTTCCAGTTATAAGGGTAACACTCTGTGAAGAGTGACATAGTAAATAGTTTGAGAAGAAAAACACACTGCTCACTGCTCCCATTTTTCAGCGTGCTGGCTAGGATGCCATCTGGTCCTTCAATGTAAGAGTGCTTCAGTGTAGTAATCGCCTTAGAAATGTTCTGTTTACTAAGTTTAACAGTGGCGATTTCACATGAAGGCGTTTGTGTCACGTGTGACTCATTTGTTGAGTTATCGTTTGTTAATGTGGCACAAAAATGTTCGTCTAATAACTCTGCGATACTTTTGGGGTCTTCACACAATTGATTGCCTCGAAAAATATGCTCCCTCCTTTCACTTTGGAGCATTTAAGTTTATGCCGAAGGAGTTTTATGAGTTCAGTGGATTGACTGTTCAGCTGAACAGCACTCTTTTCCTGTGTGATTGCTTTTTTAGTACAAGTTATTTCTGCCTCGATACGTATTTGAGTAATCGTTACTAATGAGAAGACGTCATTACAGTTATGAAGACTGGAAGCATGTCTTCGAAGACGTTTTCGTGTCAGTCAGTCAGATGCAACGTAGAACTTCGTACGTCAGTACATCAATTCTTTTTGGTATACCATATGAACACAGATATATAATTGTCTATTCAAATGCTTTATTGGAAGAGGTAGTATAGGTATTAGAAGTAATCCGCGAGGTTAGGTTGAGAAGATTTTTAAGAAATATGATTCAGCGGAAAAAGTTGAGAAAGTCAAAACTAGAGAGGTTGAAGATTAGGATTTGAGAGAACACAAAGAATAAATGCACCGGCGCCACTGCAAACGGTTTTGATCCATGTCATTCAAGGTATCTAACCATCAATTATTATCATCTCGCGGACACCAACCAAGTAGCCTACATCTACAGACGTGACTCAGTCCAGCTGTCAGTGACTTCTTGGATTTCTGCCATGTTTTTGTTTGTCCGCCCCCAGATTTCTTCCAATCAACTTCTTTGGTACACCCCTCAACGACGGACACTGTTACAGAACCTCACGATCCACTGAGTCAAATGCTGCTTTTAGATCCAGGAAGATAATTATTGTAGGACGCCTATATTTGTGTCTGTGTTCCAGGTCCTGTCGTAGTGTGAAAATGTGGTCTATACAACTACGTCCAGGTCGAAAACCAGCCTGGTTTTCTCTAGTCTGCTCTTCACGAGTAATAGTATGGCGTCTAAGTATAATCGAGGCTAACAATTGAGAAACTATTTTAGTTAGACTGATTCCCCTGTGATTGTCACAAAAAGACTTTTGTCCTTTCATATAGATTGGGACAATCAGTGATTGAGACGAGTCGGACGGCATTACGTCCAGTTTCCAGATTCTACCTAAGATCTCAGTCAACCTAGCTGCTAAACCTGGATTACCACTCTTAAATATATCAGGTATCAGTATATCAGGACCTGCAGCTCTCCCTCACTTCACATTTCCTGACGCTTTCCGAACTTCGTAAAGCCTAGGGGGACGTACGTCGATCTGCCATTCAGGATGACCGGAGATCGTGGACAAGCGAAAAGTGACTCGAGGTCAGTTGAACTGATCCCTGAAGTGCTCTGCCCATCGATCCAGTTTCCTGGATAGAGAATAAATCATAGTCCCATCATTTTCCGAGATAGTCTCACTTACACTAGGATTCCTTATACCAGTTTCCTTGATAAGTCGGAAAAGTTGTCTACTGTTGCCGGTCGCCTCTGCTTTTTCCATCGCGTTTGCTTTCGCCAACCGTCACGTTTCACGGTCGTCGAGCAGGCTTTATATCAGCCTGCGCCCAAGCTGACTTCGTTCTTCATCATTTTCAGAGCAAGGTGTGATGAGTTTTTGGGCATCCATCAGTTCGGTGGATGCTTCAGAGCTCCACGGCTTCATTCTAGTCTTATGGTTAATCTGACTAGCAGATATCACTGCTGTTTCCACAGCCTTCTTGATATCATTCCCACATGCCTCCGAATGAGAGTCCATTAAATGGTGGCCTAACTGTCTATCCAGTTTTCCCTACACACAATAAGCCGCAAACAGATACGCGCTCGCAGTAGGGCATAATCTGAATCTAAACATTTGCCGCAGAACAAGCGAACGACCTCTATCGAACCTCTGCATCGGTGTTTGATGGTGATGTGATCCAGTTCAGTCCTACATTGAGGCGACTTTGGAGATCGCCATTTCAACAAATTCTTTTCTTTATGCCCAAAGTTAGTGTTTGCTAAGCATATACGGTTATCTGAGCATAGTTGTAAAAGACGGTCGCCATTGTCTTTTCTCTGAACAGCGACACCAAAACATCCACCTAAGTGTCTTTCATTTTCACTCAGTCTACCTACTTGAGCATTGAAGTTACCAGCCATTATTACTACATCAGTGCGGTTACTTTTTTGCAGGAGGTCCAAAAGCTCTCTGTAAAACTCAACTTTGACCTCGTCCGAACTGCAGTCAGTGGGAGAATAGGAAGATATGACGAATAGACAACGGCGAGTGTTCTTATCTTTCTGAGTCCCGTTTAGTCGGACAGCGCACAAGCGACCATCTACTGGGATCCATTCAAGGAGCGATTGTTCTGCCCTACGATTCAATACTATACCTACAATAGCGAGACCCCGTGAAGCAGCATGAGGACTACCGTATATACGACGGTAAATCGACCTGCTTATTTATCTTGGCGTATCGTGAACACGCTTCATCTACATTAGCGTTGCAGTGAGTGACTGTGACTAGAGTTCGTTTAGGAGGGAAGAGATGTGTGCGTTGGTGTAGGAAGCATACGATTTCGACCAATTCGGTGTCGTGTGCTGCTACGAGTATGTGGGCAGTTGTCACTTCCCGGCTGCCTACACTCGAAAAGTTCACAAGAATCAAAAACACGGTTGAACAGGAAAAGATTATATTCCAAATAGCAAGGTTAAATGGAATACGAAGCCAAATTGATGGATAAGGCAAAGGGCCGTTTAAGTATATAACCTGGCATATATAAGTCCTTACGAATTCTGAGTCTCCAAGATCGTAAGGGTGCAAATTTATTGAAAATGCTATTTGTGTTGTGATGAAATACATTGATTCGTTCGTCGATATTGTGACCGGTAAGCCAGTTAGTGCAGTCAATGCTTCTGAGTCAATCGCGGAAGTTTGACAAATCAATCCCACTTAAGTCCCTACGAAGTGCAGTGGATTTACATTTTATAATTGTAGCTCCTATATCAAGGCTGCATTCAATAAATGATTCGAATCATTTAGGTGCTTTGATTGGGAAGCAAGTGATTTCAGGCATGTTGAAGTCCCAACAAATAGCCTTGCTTGTGAACGGTAGGGATGAAACAAACGTGAATACTACTGACAATAATGCTCAATCTCCTGTTGGTGCATTATGCTGACGGTAGACACAGCCGAACAGTAAGGAAACTGCATTTGAGGATTTCAGAACGATCCATACAGAATCTGGCAATCTGTTTAATTCGGACATGTCACATAAGAATGCGTTTAGGCTAGAGTGGGCATATATGAGGCATTCTCCACCTCTTACTTGTCACCTATCACTTCGAACAGATCATAGTTTTCAAGATATATAGTAAGATTACTATTGACCTCCAAATGGTAAAGTGATATAAAGCTTTTACTTCTCAGGCAGCATGAAAAACTTGATTTTGTCTTCATTCATCACTACACCTATTGATGAACATTAACGGATAGCCATTTGCAATCAACGCTTTAGTTAGGAATTTTGCATCGTCGTCAAATGTATCCGTGGTGCGAATCGTTTGAGCCCTATTGACGAGGCATTTTACCAGACCTCGTTTATATTGCAGTGGATAAACTCTGCTGAAATTTAGATACTGTACAGTCCACGTTGTCCACATTGTTCGAAATGTATACTGCAAATACATTACACTTTTCAGATCAATTACGCCTTCTCACTGTTCTATCAAAATTTACAAACGGGACTAGTTGTTTTAAATCTCCGAAAAGAAGACTCCCTCCATCTTGCATTAAACGGTTAGGTGAAATTGCTACTGTTAATCGCTACTGAAATCGCTTCTGAAAAGGTAAAGCTGGACTTTTACAAATCGTGCCTTACTACACATATATTTCCCAGACAATTTTATAAATTCTTACGATCTAATAAATTAATTCAGAATATTTCTAATCTCCGTCGTCTCACGAAATCTCAAGTGTAAAAATGTAATGAAATGATATGTAAGCTAATTGAACTCCATACACGTGCATCATGTGTATTATCGAATGTTTCTATCGTATGTCATATTAAATTTATGAACTTTTGCAGTTCGTTGGTCTCTAAAACGAAATATGTAGTACGTGGAAAATGTTGGACAAGTGCCTCATTGTTGGTAATCGTGGAAATTCCTTGCAGTTTAGCCCGGATGAGTATGTAACAAATTTACCATCCGTTGAACTTTCTGTATGTGAAACAGAAGCTCTATCCGTCGGATTTAGCTTTCCCATACCTCATGCCGGAACTTCTAACTTCTCGATTGACGCCCAGTTTGAAAATCTCTATAATGAACTGAACTCTCTTCTTTCAATCACTCAAGATAAGCAAAACTGGTTGAAGGCGAAATCAGTTGATATCGCTGACCAATTTCACGGTGCCAAAATAAGACACAGGAATATTTTAACATCCAAAAATTTCTGTACCTCCGTAAAAGACCAGATATTGTAATTCTCAAACCTGACAAAAGGTCTGGAGTAGTAGTAATGAATAAATCAGATTACAAGAAGAAAATCTCATCCATCCTTAGTGATGAAAGAAAGTTTTTGATTATTGTTTCATCTAATAATGAGGTTAGAAAATTAGAATCGAGATTTAACTACAATCTAATGAAGCCACTAAACATGAATGTTGTTATCAATAGGGATGAATTTATTATGTTGGGACCCACCGGTTCTGTACTACCGAACTTATATGAATAACCCAAAATTCATAAACCGAACAATCCACTGAGACCAATATTATCTATGTGTGGCTCACCTACATATAAGCTAGCCAAATGGTTAGCTGAATTACTTAGCTCAATTCGTAATAAATTGTGTAAGTTTTCCCTGAAAGATACATTTGAACCAATTAGTGTTCTTTATGACATTGATATTAAAAAAAAAACCATGCATTCTCTTGATGTAAACTCCCTTTTTGCCAATGTTCTCCTAATGAAAACTGTTAACTTAGCAAGAAAATCAACTTTGTACTTGTCCGAAGTGATCCTACTTGAATGATCACTAAGTAACGAGTAAACATTATTCCTGAGGGATTTATTTCTCGTACGTCTAACCTGATCATGCATGAACTAGCTTGTATTATCACACACGATTTTCAACTAAAAATCGATGATGCTAGTAAATAGATGCACTTCAATATTTTTGAATTCGAAATAAGTACTATGCTAAATACTTTCATTTTTTTAAATGTCAATCACGTTTTTGCTTACTGGTGAGTTTATTAGTTTATTCATACCATGAGAAACGTCCTTCATGAGCCGAATGAAAGTTTCAAGTTGATGGAAGATAGATATTTTTAGGTAGTTTATTTTATCTGAAACAGCTCAACTCAGATATGTTTGTTCCCTACAATTGTTTCAAAAGTTCCCACATTTTTTGTGATCAATCGAAATCAGTCGAGCTCAAAATATAACTATTTTGGTTCACGTTTTCGTACAACACGCAGAAACTATAATTCGGTCAAACACCTAGGACGTGATTGTCAATAAAATCCATTTCGTCAGTATACGTCAGTATTCGTTGACCTACCCCTGCAGATTCTTTTAATTCTCTTTTATTGATTGAAGTGGTTAAGCTAATTCATATCATTACCCAAAGTATACATCGAAAAGCTCGTTAAATAAAAAGACATCAATAATATCAGGATACGGTTGAGGACTGATTTTTACTAATTACATTCATGAAAAACCTACATATGCACTGACCGATTTACCGTTTCGGTTCGAACAATCACACTTTATCTAATTATAAGTACACTTGGTGATTCGATTGGTCATCAAACAACGATAAAAACTAAATTTTGCGCCTATTTTCAACAATTCAACTTGAATTTAATTGTGGTTTAGAGGCTCTCTATTCAAAAAGCAACAATTTATCTTCATAATAAAAGCCCCTAAATGTGCAGTAACAGAGAAACTACTTAATATCTTCCTCAAAGTCGCATCGACCACTTCAACGCGAAGTGACTAAGGTGAACAATTATCTAAACACTAACTCATGCCATTCTTGAAATAAAATGTCGTATTCAAACCTAACGCAGCACATCGACAACATTGTTTTATTTTCACACAAGATTGTCATTCAGCTACACAGTGCTTAGAACGCCTTTATAAACGATACCTGATCAACGTACAAAGAAAGGCGATCTCATCAAGTGTGAGAACTACAGAGCCATCACTCTGCTTTCAATACAGGGAAACGTCTTCAACAAGGTTTTGCCTAACAGATTGAAGGACTTAGTAGACGCTCATCTTCAAGATCAACAGGTTGGATTTCATAAGGATTGATCATGAGCTACATTACGGAGCACTCAATAAAATGGAATTCACCACTGTATATCAACTTCATGAACTACGAGCAAGCATTCGAAGGCGTGGATGAGAGAACACTGTGGATGCATATTCGATACTAGGGTGTGCCTGGGAAGATCGGTAATATAATACAGAATTCTTATGATGGATTCAACTGCTAAATCGTGCATGGAGGACAGCTAACATACTCGTTCGAGATGAAGAGCGGTGTGAGGCACGTTCGCTTACTCCCACTCTTTCGCTTTCTCCTGGTGATCGACTTGATTATGAAAACGTCGACATTCGAAGAGAAGCACGGTATTTATTGGATATCCAAGATGCACTTGTATTTCGCAGATGACCTGGCCCTCGTATCGCACATGTAACAAAAAAAGCAGGAGAGGTTGACCAGTGTAGCAGCAGGTCTCAACATACATAAAGAAAAACGGAAAATTCTCCGATGCAACAGAATATGCACTAACCAAATCACTCTTGATAGAATTGTCGTGGAGGACGTTAACACGCTTACATATCTGGGCAGCACCAACGACAACCAAGATGGATCCGATGCAGATGAGAGGGTGCGGATTGGCAAAGCTAGGGCTGCATTTCTACAGTTGATAAATATCTACAACTGAAAACAACTTTCAACTAAACTCAACATCAGCATTTTCATTACAAATATTCAGACAGTTCAATTGTATGGAGCGGAAACCTGGAGAGTTACGAAAACCGTCATCCAGAAGATACAAGTGTTTATTAACAGTTGTCTACGCAAAATAGTTTGGATTTTTCGGCCAAACACGATCGGCAGCAACGTACTATGGGAAAGAACAAACCTGATTCCAGGTGAGTTGAAAATCGGGAAAAGGCAATGGTAGTTGATAGGACACACCTTACAAAAAGCACTCACTGCGTCAAAAGACAAGCCCTCACCTGGAACCCTCACTTTAAAAAGAAAAGAGGAATGACAAATAACACATTACGCCGAGAAATAGGGAAAGACATGAGAGGAATGAACGAAAATTGAACAGAATCGTAAAAGGAAGCCTAGGACAGAGTTGGTCGGAGAGAAGTGGTGAGCGGCCCATGCTATATTGTTGGCTACAGGTGTCATTAAGCAAGTAAGTTAGCGCGATTGGTTGGAAACTAAGTACAAGTAATCAAATAATTATATTCAGCGGAGTAGTCATTCTTTTTCAAAATGCCACAGTAGAATAAGCTGCTTTTTTTCATCCTAATGTTATTTTGAGAATGTAATGCAGATCCCTGTAAACCCTTATGATCGTTTTTCATATTGAATTGAATGAAACAATTTCACGAGAATGTTCGATCAGTCTCTCGTCATACTCAGAACAATTAGTCAATATGTCATATAGACAAAGATTCAACACAGTGAAATACGACGAACATAAGATGTTGCATCAATGAAAAGCAAAACTATCAAAAACCTACTGAATGGAATTATGTGTAGGACAAAGACGAATTTCATTCACTTCTTGCACGAAGTATTTGTAATAAAAAAGACTATCCTCATGCAATAACGTGTACACGTCGTTTTATAATTGCTGACATTAGGTAATGTGGCTTGTAGAATACAGAGTTATCTCGCAATGACTTCAATCAACACAATAAAAAATGAACACGTTCGTTCAAATTTTTTGGAAGTGCCACATATAGTTTTAGCAATATTGATATTGATCACATGTATTTAACACTGACGTATGTACTTCTGTTAACAAACGTTGTTTATACCACTGTTTAGAATGATACAGCACATTGATTTCCTGACACATTTCATTTGATTCGGCATATCACATAAGATGCATCTATATTCCTTGACAGCTTTGTATGTGATTAAGGATTATTTGAATGTTTCTAACGATCTATTCAAACAGCATATGTTCATGCTTTGTACAACAAACATAAATGTTTTCTTGTGTTTCAAATCTGATGAAAATGATGCTTTTGAACACACTATCGCTAAAATTAAATTCCTAAAAATTCTCAAATTTCTCAATATCATTTAACTGGAATAAACTTCCAGGTGATTGTCCCTAAAAGGTACACTTTCTCAATACTTTCAGCCCTTCTACTACTAAGTTGTTTCAATTCTTAATTGCTTCTCTGAGATTACGTGATACTGCAAATTGAACAAATGTACGTACGATATTCTACATTTAACTTGACTATCTGACATGTCATTACTAACAATATGTACACGTTTCAAACGGTTCTGCCTCATTCATGGCTTTTGCTTTATTTCATGTTTAGGCGTGTTTCATGCAATATTATCCCTATTCTAAATACATGGGCTTCAAAATTATGATTAGTTTGGATGAAGTTGGTCACCACTTTGGACATTGCAAGGAGGTCAACGCAGGTCAGTGATAAAAACACTGAATCAATCACCAATCGCTTGGACATTTCATACTTACTAGAGACAGTTGGCGTGTAATTTGATTGGAGTTGACCAAATCGATACTATCCTAATTTGTATGAAATTCAGTCAAAAGAATTAAGGAGTTCTCACACCTCATATTTAACAACAATTAGTACACTCTTTCGAGTACTGGCTGCAATTCAAGATGTCAAGAGTAAACGTTTCCTCGATTTTTCTATCTTTTTCTACCAAATAATCAATAAGTCCGTAGCAATCTCCAGAAAAGTTTGGTATAACTATAGTAATTGTAGATCTGGGAAACGAACTAGTATTTTGATCATGCGACAGTCGAATAGATTCGATTTTTTCTTCTTGCATAAACACAATGATAAATTTAGACGTTTAATATTCTTAGCCATAGTTTCAGCGAATCCTATTAATATAACTGGTTTGTACGATTGATCAAGCTTAAAAAACTAATGGATAACTTGTAAGGTAATTAAATACACATTATGTAATTTATTTAAAAATTATAAAACCAACAACACAAACCATCAAATTAAAATAACTTATTACAAAAAATTGTCGTATACTGTTACCTTTCAACCATTTTATTACTTACGAAATAAGTAACGTGAAATTACAGAGAATTGACGATTACGAAAATATAAGTACACAAAAACTACAAGCATTGAAATACAGAACAATATAACTGTGTCTGTCACGATGACGATAACCGTAGTCTTCGAAATATTCTGAAAAAATAACCCGTTAATACAGTGTTCAATAATGTATAGGTCAATCATTCCACATTGATGTCAGCATCAACAAGTGAGCAGAATTGAAGTAATCGTGAAACATCGGCAAAATTATCAACGTCAAAGTCATATAATCAATTAGATTTTGGTCTACTCGTTCGACAGTATTTATTACCAGAACACTCATCACCCGATTTAGCTTACAGGTTCTAGAAAAAACCAACATGAATTCCAGTGTGAGCAGCCAATATCTAGATGTACTGAAATGAGTATCTAACATGAATACCGATTCACTGCGAACGACCCATCAAGGTTATTGATTGATTATGATTAACAATATTACTAACAACTTGGTTCTTCTGAATTTCCTCTATTCATACGACTAACTTCCCATTAGTTATCTCACTACTGAATTGTCTTTATTAACCTACATAAGTGCAGGTGTAAAGTTAATGTTGTGATAATAAAAAAGTGTGAGTAAACAAACCTTTGTTTTATCCATAAACGTATGTGCAAATCCGTTGTTCGGCTATGAACAAGAATATTTTCTGTTCTCTCCTCGTCCCGTTTTCTCTACTTCTCTTTTTTCAGAACATTATTCCAATCCTCATATATTAGTCTGGATATTTGCAGTAGACTTGGTTACCCTACCCAAGAACGTGTGAAATCATTAGCTGATGAATATCAACCAGACCCTCGTACATTTGCCGCATCAATTCCTGTTACATGGAAGCCTATCTCTACCATGAATCGTTTCTCAGTTCATAAGATAATTGTCGTAACGCAACCTTCGTAACTTGCGCCAATTATTCGCATTGTGCATTCCATCTTTACGAATACAATGAATCTTGTGAAATGTTTCAGTAACTGTATACCGTTTTAAAAGAAATATGTTGCTGATCTTAACATTTTGATCTGGCATGTAAATTGGCATGTCTCTTGTAACATGTTTGTTAAAGCTATCCATCGTTACTTATGATTAACTCGCTGTTGCTAGTTTATTGCTAGACATGTTCAATAAGAAATATTTCAATGTCAGCAATTATGTTTTCTTCACAAAACAGATCCATTACAGAGGTTCTAGGGAAAGATGCTTGCATCTTTCTGTGTAGTCGAGGTTATGGCTCAATCCGAACAGTCGCCGGGTGAAGCTTATTTGTACATTTTCTACTCGCATTTTGTCCAGGATATTCACGTTTGAAAAGATAAGTGAACAATATTCAAGTGTCTTCCTTATACAGATTTTGAAGAGAGTAAGCTTGCCCTCACCTGTCGAGAAGTTCTTGTTTACAAACATAATAACATAATAAATTCAGAGATAATATTTGAGGCATGTTCTTCGAATTTAAGGCTTCTAGAGTAACTAATACACAGGTCACGCGCTGATATAAGTGTCTGGACCCTACATTTTTGTAAGTGGAGTGGTGTATCATGGTGACGCTTACTAAAATGCCTTATGCCACATTTGTTGTGGTTAAACGGTAGTTGCCATGTCTCGCTCCAGGTAGTTAAGTAATCAACATCACTCTGAATCTTAGCTATATTTTCGTGCAGATCTTCAAGCTTGTAGCTGTAAACTATTTTCAGATAATAATAATATATTTATTCTCAAATAACTACGTTACAAGAGTCATGCCACTCTACAGACCAGATCAAATTATCACAAACGCTTTCACATTTTCTGTAAAATTTTTTGCAGTTATTACTGACAACTTGGTACATCTGAATTTCCCATTAGTTATCTCACCAATGGATTGTCTTCATTGAGCTACATAAGTGCAGTTGCAGAGTTGGTCTTCTGATATTGTGCCGCACACAGACTCTGCTGCAGAGCCACATATGAAACAAACGAAATTCAGGTGTATAATTCAGCGATTCGGAAAACCAACTGACCGCTTCACTTCGCAAATGTTTATATTTGATACTCAAGATAGATACATGTTTTGAAGTTGGAAGAGAATAACAATCGATGATATGGAAGAAGTTCTTGAGAGACCAAACAGACACCGAATAATATTGCGTACAATAAAATTGTGCGCATTTGAGGAGGCTGTGACGTCATGTGGTGAGTGTTCCATTCGGCTGTTACGCGTTTCAATGACCAAGTCAGCGTAATTTTTGCGAAAATTTTGAGCGAATACTCAGATTCGTGCACACTTTTTCTCACTGCGAATTATCGTAACTTGGAAAGGTCTCCCAGCCGAGGTAACCACAGCCCCCTCATTGGACTGCTTTAAGAAGGGACTTCATAATCACATTCCCACATACGGACTATCATCCCCCTCTTGGACAAGCTGTTCATGATGCACATCTTGAGACCTGCTAGTTATTATCATTGCCATGCCCTCAGATCACTCAATTAATCTATCTCGCCTATTATCTCTGTTTCCTCTCCCATGCTTACACTTCGGTCCTCTCTCACAATCTTCACTACAAATTGTAGATGAATTTACTACCCTAGAAGTTCACTTTGATTCCATTAGGTGTAGGTTGAACGCGCTATCCCCCAGTCCAACATCAATACACAATAATTCTAGGAGAAAGCGGTCTATTTTTATTATGAAACGGAAAAACAAACAGTTACCTAACTATTATTACACCTTCTTATTCTCAATTATCGCAATGGGTATCCGATTCCAAAGGAATAAGTGTTGTCAGTTCTTACTGCCACGGCATCAAATCCAAATATAGCTGTAGCCATATTAAATATCAAATTTAAACAACAGGTGTACAGCTCAGAAGCAAACATAAAACTTCAATATAAGTACAAAATATAGAAACAATAACAATATACAATGATAAAGTCTCAAAATGGAATCAAATAAAGTACCAAAATGTTAACAGAAAGAGTCAGTCATGTCATAACACAAATATATATACATGGAGGGATTTTCCAAAAACAAAACATTCAAAAAAGATTCCACACCGGCCCGCAAAATCCATTCATGCAAAATACAAGCGCTTACGGACACTTCAATTAAGGGTTCTCTCTCATCCCATAATCCACACCGGAAGAACGAGTAGGACTTACAGCTGTACGCCTACCCTACCACCCACATGCATGTGACCTATCATGCTAACCAGGTACCTGAACCTTCCCCCCAGGTCCTTGATTCCCCTATCTATCGTAGCATGACCTAACGCTAGTATAAACCTTTTCCAATTAACCAACACGAACATGTACAACACGTCCTAAAGCTGGTCATATCCTATCCGGGAACTACATTCCATATCATGGGGATGAGTCGTCGATCAACCACCACTTACTCCGAACGGCAGATAGAATGAAGTCCGTGATGCTGACTTATCAACAGAAGTTCTTGACGCATATATAATATGCAAGGGTGGGATCTCCAATTTTGATATTTCTTTGTCTTCCGAAGACTCCAAATAGCAGAACATGGGAACAATATTTATCCATCCATCTCCTGATACAGAGGAGGTTTGATCAGCATTCGTCATCGTCGGCAACTCATTTGTCACATCAGTGACATCCAGGTTATTATCATCGTCATCATGGTTCCGTTCTGTCAGACAAGTCGCGTCGTTTCTGGCTACACTAGCATCCGTAGAGTGAAACTCTTGCATTGGTGTATAACTCATCTCGCTACATGAAAGAACAGCATTAGTATCGCAATCCAAAACCGATAAACTCACTTGTTGTTCTTCATGTTCCGTTTCACAGACACAAGACATATGCACGTCAATAGCATCGTTATCATGCAACACTGTAGACTGACTGTTACCATCAGACACTTCCTTCTCATCATCACTCGACTGACAGTCAACCGAAGTAGCAACACTTACAGTTACACAACCTTGTGTATCCTCAATCGACTTAACATTCATGGCAGGGTCCGATGACCTCAAAACATTCGATTGCTTATTCGATGAAGTTGTCTGACTAGTCACTATAGGTGAACTGCTCACAATTTCGATCTGTTTACTATCGCTGTCACCACTAAGATTCTGATGACTACTATTTCCATTGCTAGTCATGGCATCCCAATGAGAACGAAGTTTATGCTTCTTGATAATAATAGCATCATGTTGTCTCTTATGCTCCTCACCTTGGGTAGCAGTATGTGAGCTAAACGTACGATCATTTCGACGACGATGAGTGTCTGTCAACCTCCATCGATCACTATTACTCGCAGGAGTATCATCAATGCCATTATCATTAGTAGCCGCAGCCGTACAAGCAGTAGTACATTTCTCATGACATCAAGTCGACTCATGCACAGTGGCTAACTCTACTCGATCAACATTGGTTTCCTTACTTGGAATGCTCTTTGTCTCTTCTATCTTATCACTGTTGGTAATAATAATAATAATAATTTATTCTCAAAAGCTACGTAAAAAGGAATGCTCTTGGTCTCTTTTATCTTATCACTGTTGGTTATAATAATAATAATAGTAATGATTTATTCTCAAATAACTACGTTACAAGAGTCACGCCAGTTTACAGGCTAGATCAAATTATCACAAATGCTTTCACAATTACTGTAAAGTTACAGCAGTTAAATTAAGTATAAGAGTCATTTTATGATCGCATATTTACACCAAGCCACTGACAGAAACAGTATTATACAGCCAAATTTTCAATAGTAGAGTACAAATAAGGAAGGAAAATGCACAAAAGGTTCTTTTGGCGATTTGCCGAGATCAATAGTGAATTAGTTGGGAAAGGTCATATGGAACGCGCTTGATACGAGCTGTGATCCAGACAGTCATGTACCTAGTGTGCATGTCCCTTAGAGGCGTCAAGGATATCCCACCGTCCATGGGGCAGCAGAGTGGCAAGTTTATATGTATAACCAAAGCACTGCTTAACCTGTCATGTTGAAGTAGTCAGTACAGTAGTAAGTCAAGATAACATTCATACTGACCACTTAAATTAAAGTAAATTATGGGAATATAAGAATATAACACACAGATAAAGGAGTACAGCAAAAAGAAGGGAGAGTTGTGCAGTGTCAGGTGGATAGAAAAGAAGTCGAATTAAGAAGCTGGATTTATGTACGTTGAAATCGAAATTGTAGATGAAAAAGTGGAGTTTGTAAAATTAAAAATTTTATGAATAAAATCTCGCACTGTCTAACTGTTTTTTTATATTTATTATTGAATGCCAACCTCTAAGTCATACTGTCAGCGCCTGGGTAAGAATGTTGCAGGTGACTCGAGAGAATAGCGACCTCAGCATAGTTTTGCAAACATGAACCCCAGAAGTAGCAAGCGTATAAGAGCAACCTCAGTGTTACTGATTAGTTGTCTCATCAATCTAAAGAGCTGAAAGCAAACAAAATGTTCTGCCCCACAAACATGGGTTGTTTGAAGTTATCGCCCACACCATCAATGTTTGCTGGTCAGTAACTCCACCCTCCCTCCTTTTGTGTTGTTAGGCTCATGTTAAATGTTTAAAAGAAGCTATTGAGTTGTACTTGGTGTTCTATGTCTCGCATCCTGTTGAGAAACACTATTTCTGCAAGTTCCTTTCACAAACTCGTCTGGCTATTACAACTTATGAACTATTGGTTAGGCATCAATGCTATACAGTTAGTTAACAGATATGGAAAAATAGTAAGAATTTTCAAACAAGATATAAGCATTTAAAATGTAGTGGGGAAGATGTAGTTAACTATCTAAGCAGGAATAATAAAGAGTATCGCGGTTAAAAGCGGAGCAATAGATAACACAAAGGGGCCAAGATAAGTCAATAGCGTGTAAGTGAGAACAGTATTATTGATAATAGGCAATGTGACACTCACACAGTTGTAAGTGTTGATAAGGTTGCGCCCAGGAGAGTAGAGTGCATTCTAATCAACCAGTTTACAGTTGAACAATGTCGATCGACCCAGTGAATAGAGTAACCTGTCTATTTTAAATAATAACTAGAGATTTATATTACACTAGAAAAATTAGTGCTACTTGGGAGTGTAAAAATAACTAAATAAGACGCAGCACTGAGTTCATTGTGTTTAAAGTGTATGCAGAGCTATTAATATGAAATCAGGGTGCGAGTGAGTTCACGAGCGCAGAAGAGTCAGTGCAACTGAGGGCATCAATAAGAAGTTGAACAAACTCATATAACCCACTTGCCATGCGTAATTTTGAGGGAAGCCTATTCCATATAAGTGCATACTTAGAGAGGAAGACGTTTTCTCGAGTTTTGGATCTATACTTCTCAAGTTTGACAGTAGATACATTATCTCGAAGGTTATGTGTACAAGGGCCATGGATAAGGAGTAAACTGCAGAAGGAATATGTGAGCTTTTGCAGGAGTTTAAAGTGAAGGATCAGATTGGACTTAAGCCTTCTTTTCCATAATGGTTCGAGCCCGAGTTCAATACATCGGGTTGGACAGTCAATGAGTGAGCTATGATTTAGGACTTTACGAGTAAATTTCCTTTGTATTCCTTCAAGCTTCAACATATCAGACAGGCGTACGTTAGAGAATAAGAAAGAGCAGTATTCAGCCATAGGTCTTACGCATGTTTTATAGAGAATTGTTCTGGATTCTCTATGAAGGAAGTTACGAAAGATGAAACCAAGCATTCTTCTCATTCGAGAAACTTTATTGGAGATATGTTCGGAGAAGTTAAGGTTGTGCGAATAATGCACTCCGAGATCAGTTACGGATGTGAGTTTGGGCAATACATTCCTGTTGAGAATGAGATCTAATTTGGGAGACGTGTCTCCGAAACACATCCAGCCACACTTTTCAGTATTAAGTTCAAGGTTCCATTGCTTACACCAGACATCTACAGTATTGAGTTCGTGCTGGATTGTGTGCAACAAGTTTCCTAAGTCAGATTTGCTAGTTTGATAAATCACTTTTAGGTCATCCGCATAGAGGTAGGTCTTACAATTGTTGAAACAACTGCATATGCTGTTGATGTAGATTATGAAAAGTAGTGGACCCAAAACACTGCCATGCACAACACCACTCGCAATTGCTCGAGGTGTAGATGTATGTGAGTTGATTTTGGTAATCTGATATCTATCTGTGAGAGATAGATTCGCTAGTTTGATGAATCACTTTTAGGTCATCCGCATTACTTACTTAGTTACTTACGCCTGTTACCCCCAATGGAGCATAGGCCGCTCACCAGTTTTCTCCAACCAACCCTGTCCTGGGCTTCCCTCTCCAGTTCTGTCCAATGTTTGTTCATTCCTCTCATATCTTTCTCAATTTCTCGGCGTAGTGTGTTCCTTGGCCTTCCTCTTTTCCTTTGGCCTTGAGGGTTCCATGTGAGGGCTTGTCAAGTGACGCAGTTGGGTGCTTTTCGTAGTGTATGTCCTATCCACTTCCACCGCTTCTTCCTGATTTCCTCCTCCACTGGAATCTGACTTGTTCTCGCCCACAGTTCGTTGTTGCTGATGGTGTCTGGCCAACGAATCCTCAGTATTTTGCGTATACAGCTGTTAATAAACACTTGTATCTTCTGGATGATGGCTTTGGTAGTTCTCCATGTTTCCGCTCCATACAGTAGAACCGTCTTGACATTTGTATTGAAAATCCTGATTTTGATTTTGTTTGAAAGTTGTTTGGAGTTCCAGATATTTTTCAACTGTAGAAATGCAACCCTCGCCTTGTCAATCCGCGTCCTCACATCTGCGTCCGATCCACCTTTCTCGTCGATGATGCTGCCAAGATATGTGAAGGTGTTAACGTCCTCCAAGGTATCTTCATCAAGCGTGATTCGGTTGGTGCATGTTTTGTTGCATCGGAGAATTTTGCTTTTTCCTTTATGTATGTTGAGACCTACTGCTGCAGAGGCTGCTGCTACACTGGTCGTCTTCACTTGCATTTGTTGTTGAGTGTGCGATAGAAGAGCCAAGTCATCTGCGAAGTCCAGATCGTCCAGCTGCGTCCTAACTGTCCAGTTGACACCGTGCTTCCCTCCAGATGTTGACGTCTTCATAATCCAGTCAATGACCAGGAGAAAGAGAAAGGGTGAGAGTAAGCAACCTTGCCTGACACCGGTCTTCACTTCAAACGAGTTTGTCAGCTGACCTCCGTGCACCATTTTGCAGTTGAATCCATCATAAGAATTCCGTATGATGTTGACTATTTTCTCAGGCACACCGTAGTGTCGAAGAAGAGTCCACAGTGTTTTCCTATCCACGCTATCAAATGCTTTCTCGTAGTCGATGAAGTTGATGTAGAGTGGTGAGTTCCATCCAATTGATTGTTCCACAATGATCCGTAATGTAGCAGTTTGGTCAGTACATGATCGATCCTTACGAAATCCGGCCTGTTGATCTCGAAGTTGGGCGTCTACGAAGTCTTTCATTCTGTTTAACAATACCCTGTTGAAGACTTTGCCTGGTATTGAAAGAAGAGTGATGCCTCTGTAGTTCTCACACTTGCTGAGATCGCCTTCCTTTGGTATTTTGATGAGGTATCCTTCCTTCCAATCTGATGGTACTTGTTCCTCATCCCAAATCTTCTTGAAGAGGATGTGAAATATTTTCGCAGTTGCTTCTACATCTGCTTTCATTGCCTCTGCTGGAATGTTGTCTGGTCCTGCTGCTTTGCCGCTCTTGATTTGTCTGATGGCCATACTGATCTCCTCAATCGTAGGTGCGCCAATATTAATTGGCAGGTCCTTGGATGCTGCTACGATGATGGGTGGGTTCAGTGGAGCTGGTCGATTCAATAGTTCCTTAAAGTGCTTTACCCACCTATTTCGCTGTTCGTCAGTGTTGCTGATTATTTTCCCTTCCTTGCTTTTCACTGGTCGTTCTGGTTTACGATAGTTCCCGGTGAGCTTCTTCGTTGTTTCGTTTCATTGTCTCATGTTTCCTTCTCTTGCAGCCTTTTCCGCCGTCATTGCTAGATCTTCCACATATTTTCGATTTTCAGCTCTGATGCTCTTCTTCACTTCCCTGTTTGCTTCTGTATACTCGGCTTGCGCCTTAATTTTCTCTGCTCTTGTTCGGCTGACATTCACTGCTGCCTTCTTGTTCCTCCTTTCTTCAAATTTTGCAAGAGTATCAACAGAGATCCATTCCTTGTGATGGTGCTTCTTGCGACCAAGGACCTCCTGACATGTTGAAGTGATTGCCTCCTTAATCCCTTTCCAATTGTTCTCCAATGTTGCGTCCTCTCCATTGAGTAGATCCTGAAAGGCCTGGAACCTATTGGTGAGGGCTATCTTGAATTCGTTGAGTTTTACGGTATCCTGAAAAAAGGCTGTATTAAACTTCTGTGATGTTGTCTGCCCCGTTGTCCAGTGCTTCTTTAGCTTCAATCTCATTTCAGCGATCAGCAAATGGTGATCTGAAGCTATATCAGCTCCTCTCTTGGTTCTCACATCCTACATGGTCCTTCTGATCGTTTTTTTTGATACAGATATGGTCAATTTGGTTTTGAGTAGTGTGATCCGGTGAAATCCATGTGGCTTTGTGAATGCGTTTGTGCGGGAATATTGTGCCACCGATGACCAGTTAGTTGAAGGCACATAGGTTTGCAAATCTCTCACCGTTTTCGTTCCTTTCTCTCAGTCCATGTCGTCCCATGATGTCTTCATATCCAGTGTTGTCCATTACAACCTTGGCATTCAGGTCTCCCATAAGAAACGTTAAATCCTTTGGTGAACATTTCTCGACGATTGACTGCAGCCTTTCGTAGAATTGATCTTTAACGTCGTCATTGTAGTCATTGGTAGGTGCATAACATTGGATGACGTTCACTGTAATGTCCTCTTTCTTCGTTTTGAAGGATGCTTTAATGATCCTGGGCCCGTGAGATTCCCATCCTATCAGTGCCTTTTGTGCATGTTTGGACAGCATCAGTGCAACTCCTTGTGTATGTGAAGCGTTTTCCTCTTCATGACCAGAGTATAACAGCAGTTCCCCTGAAGCTAGTCTCAGTTGTCCTACTTGTGTCCAATGCGTTTCACTGATGCCTAGCACCTCGAGGTTGTATCTTTTCATTTCTGCCGCAACTTGAAATAGTCTTCCAGTCTCCCACAATGTACGAACGTTCCATGTACCTAAAAAAATGGTTGCTCTGGTTGTCAGAAGAGGCATCGGCCCCGTGACTTCCGAGGGAACTCGGCTTTCATCACGAGACCTCATAATTCTTCTTCCAACTCCCAGGGCAGAGTTAAAATGGTTTGAATTTTTTTTTGTGGTTAGCAATTTTTTGGCAAGTGAGATTTCAACGGAATGGGGTCGCCAACCCAATGTCCAACCCTTCTCCTTTATCCGGGCTTGGGACCGGCAGTAGCCCCTAAGGTTCTACTGGCGGAGTTGTCATCCGCAAAGAGGTAGGTTTTACGATTGTTGAAACAACTGCATATGCTGTTGATGTAGATTATGAAAAGTAGTGGACCCAAAACACTGCCCTGCACAACACCACTCGCAATTGCTCGAGGTGTAGATTTATGTGAGTTGATTTTGGTAATCTGATATCTATCTTTGAGGAACGACCTAATACATTACAACAGGTGGCCACTAATACCGACGGACTGAAGTCTGTTGATTAAAAGACTGGGAGGTACCTTATCGAAAGCCTTTTTGATATCAAAATAAAACACGAATACTAGTTGCTTTTGATCGCGTATGCTGGTAACCTCATTGAAGATATCTAAAAGACATGTGGTGCATGACCTGGTTCTAATGAAGCCAATTTGAGAGGGGTCAATCTGACCTTCCCTGAGTAAGAGATCAGACAGTCGATCTTTTATCACTTTCTCCATCACACGTGATATAACTGGAGTGATATTAACCGGTCTGTAGTTTTGTACTAAGTCTTTCGGTCCAGATTTATGTACTGGGTAGGTATGATACAAGTTATGTACCAGACGCAAGGGATAAGGTAAAAATATTAGGCAAAAGCGCTGAAAGGTTCGGTCCTGCCATTCCCGTGCTCATCTCAAAGCTTGTAGTACAAGTCAATGATGATGGAGTGCGACAGGTGGACAATTCCATGCTCGATTCCTCATGCTGCATATTCAACACAACAGCATGTCCATTAAACCTAGATGACTCCTCATTGCACCTAGGGTACCGAATGTTCGCCCTCACAGTACTGCCATCACTGTGGCTAAAGCTATTGACACCGACACCTACATTCTCCACGCTCAAACATCCAATTTCCTCTTGATCCGAAGTACTCAAAGAAGCTACATAAGCAACATCAACCGAAGAAACAGCACTACCTATAGTGATTCCACTCTCTTTACCATCACGTTTATAATTCACATCAACTACGCTATTATTAGATACATGGGGTTTCTCCTCTACATTGACGTTATTGTTGTCCACAATGATGTTCCGAATATTCACAGTTAATGACGAGTTGCAACATAGTTGGCATGCCGGCTTTAGAGCTAAGCTACCAGTTTCACCAACACTATCAATGTTGCTATGACTACTTGGACTAGTATACAACCATCCATCCGTTGACCGTAAACAAACATCAGCAGGACGCGCTAAGCTGCTATTATCTTCCGCTTCAATATCATGATGCTCCATAGAACTAGATATAGTAGCCCGCAGACATCTTGATTGCTCAGCAACATGAAGTGCCGTGTCACTACTTACACTTGTTTTCCTGGGATCAACTCTAGGTCCTGTTAAATAATTGACCCTACGTGAAGGGTTCCGAACACAAGCTTTATTCCATACAGCCAATCCTGTTTTGTCCTTATTCATATTCACTGCACTCACTTACCTCTTTTTGCTCGAATCCAAATAACCGTTCCTTGATTTTCAAGCACTTAGGAAGCTTATACCATCACACACCTCGGATCAATGTTGATGCCTACCTTTTTTGTCTTTTGTCAGATACTCCGTTTTCAAGAGAGTATACCTTTCTGATACAATTAACAACTCTCTTAAATTTCGTGTGTGAGGTAGGTGTAAACGCATTTGAAGAATTCTCATGTCTCGCACGCGGATCTCTAATAGCATCCGTATCATGTCCTGTTTTAGCCTGATTAGCTAATCTTCTGAATCTACTACTAGCTATCTTAGCACGAGACATAATAAAATCCGTCAGTTCATTGAAATTAGGCTCTATTTCCCCTTCGTCCCACTTAATTCACATCTCTGCCCACTGGATTTGCATTCGATGAGGTGAGAGCTTAACTATTCGTTCTAAAGTTACTTGAGAATTTAGTTCTGCAATACAATTTAATTGTTCCATAATAAGAGCATCGTTTTGCATTTTAGTTGCTAATTCCGTCAATTTTTCTGGGTCGCTGTAGTCCGCATTCACAGTTCTAAACGAGTCCTCCAGAGTTTCACGGGCTATCAGATGCGATTGTCCAAAGATCTGCTTTAAAATACCTTTAGCACTTTTATATCCCACTTGTGGTTCCATTATAAGGCAACCTTCAATCGCATTTCTTGCTTTTCCTTTACAGTAATGAATTAAATAAAAAAACATTTCAAACTGTCTTACGAACCTTAAGTAATCTCGGTGTTTGCCGTTGAAGAATATGAGTTCAACCTTTGGTAATTCCAAGCCTACTACCGGCGTCCTAACCATCAAATCTTTCCCAGGTACCTTAGAGTTCTCGTTCAAGTCTTGTTACTTAGTGCCTTATAAGGGTGACTTAAAATAATAACTATCAATTATAACATCATTTCTATTTGTGAGAATACCCTTTTAATATGAAGCATCGTAAACGACTTGCCTCGCATTTTGGGAGTCTTCATGCCCTTCAACCATCTTAGTGTTTGTTTTCTTACGATAGCTCATAAAAATTGAAATTCAGAGGGAAATAAATGAAAAATAAGAAATCTAAAGTGACCACAGGTAAATCTTCGTCAATAAAAATCCGAAAAGATAAGAAGATCGTTTAACAAAACACAGTTTGATCAAAAAAAGACAAGTAATACAAAAGTTTTCTTACACGGAGTTTCATTTTGTAAAAGATGAGAATCAAAAATGTTTCCTAGTTATTCTTAATAGTTAGACAGTATATAAATTTTCCAACCTAAAATTCAATTTGATTCCATAAGAAGT
>OX103977.1:3727160-3742618 GCA_944470395.2 Schistosoma turkestanicum
AGGTTCCGTAGCCATCTACTCCAGAATAGATCAGCCAGATTTTGAGCTTCAATGATCCAGTACTCTTCGCGATGACTGTTCATGGTATGAGTAATACCAGAATGTGCGTTCTGTAGATGGAAGTGCATTACGATGAGGTCGGTAACAAAGTGCTTATTAGGAAGTATGAGTGGATGTTTGCTTTCGAAAGGTAAGCACGATAGTTGAATTCGTCCTCCTACTCTAATCATGTTATCTACTCTCATTCTTTTACCAGCAGATATTTATAACATGGTGACCGCTTAACCAATCTGATTGGTCAGTTATGGCAAAACTTCAATTAGTTATGGAAATAACTAAGAAAATTTGTTGTGGTTAAACGGTAGTTGCCATGTTTCTCTACATGTAGTTAAGTTATCAACATCACTCTGAATCTTGACTACATTTTCGTGCAGAACTTCAGCCTTATAGCTGTATTCTAAATTTCAGGTCATCAGTATATAAGTATGCTCTTCCAAATTTTATAGTGTTACATATATCATGTACATCAGAAACAAGAGTAGACCTAAGTCACTTGCCTGGAAAACCGCACTTGTAATTGGTCACGTTGATGAAAGACAGTCGTTGTACTTTATCATTTGTTGGCGCTGATTTTGGAATGAAGCAAACCATGAGTGTAGTGGGTTGATGATTCGGAATGACTTCAGTTTGAGTAGAAGCCTTTTGTGTGTGACTTTATCAAAAGCCTTTACAAAATCGAAGAAAAGCACAGATACTAGAAGCCCTTTGTCTTGTTTGTGCGTGATATCCTTGAAATAATCTAACAGACATGTATCACTCGACACGGACCCTAAGAACCCATGCCGTGAGGTCGATATCAGATTGTTACTAAGTAGATGTTGTAGTAACTCTGCCTTAACTATTTTCTCCATAACCCGAGATACTACCAAAGTTATGTTTATAGGTCGGTAATTTTCAACGTTCGCTGTAGGCCCAGATTTAATTGTGGGGATGATATGTGTAGTCTTCCAGTTATAAGGGTAACACTCTGTGAAGAGTGACATAGTAAATAGTTTGAGAAGAAAAACACACTGCTCACTGCTCCCATTTTTCAGCGTGCTGGCTAGGATGCCATCTGGTCCTTCAATGTAAGAGTGCTTCAGTGTAGTAATCGCCTTAGAAATGTTCTGTTTACTAAGTTTAACAGTGGCGATTTCACATGAAGGCGTTTGTGTCACGTGTGACTCATTTGTTGAGTTATCGTTTGTTAATGTGGCACAAAAATGTTCGTCTAATAACTCTGCGATACTTTTGGGGTCTTCACACAATTGATTGCCTCGAAAAATATGCTCCCTCCTTTCACTTTGGAGCATTTAAGTTTATTCCGAAGGAGTTTTATGAGTTCAGAGGATTGACTGTTCAGCTGAACAGCACTCTTTTCCTGTGTGATTGCTTTTTTAGTACGAGTTATTTCTGCCACGATACGTATTTGAGTAATCGTTACTAATGAGAAGACGTCATTACAGTTATGACGACTGGAAGCATGTCTTCGTAGTCGTTTTCGTATATGACCTGGCATAAATTAGTCTTTAGGAATTCTGGGTCTCGAAGAATTTAAAGGTGCAAATTTGTTGAATATGCTATTTGTGTTTTGATAAAATACATTCATTTTTTCATCAGTATTGTTTGCAGTAAAGTACTTTGTCCAGTCAATGCTTCTGAGGCAGTTACTGAAGATTGACCAATCAATCACACGAAAGTCCTTACGAAGTGTGGTTGTAGCTCCTATATCAAGGCTACATATGACCATATTATGATCGCTACCTGGGAACTTTTTTCAACATAAACAGTATGAGGTAAGAGATTGCTGGTGAAAACCAAATCCAATGTATTTTGATTTCTGGTTGGGCCGTTAACATGTTTAGTCCACTCTCCAAGCTCTAAGCATTCAATAAATGATTCGAATCATTTAGGCGCTTTGATTGGGAACCAAGTGATTCCAGGCATGTTGAAGTCCCAACAAATAGACTTGCTTGTGAACGGTAGGGATGAAACAAATGTGAATACTTCTGACAATAATGCTAGATCTCCTTTTGGTGCATGAGCCTGACAGTAGACACAGCCGAACAGTAAGGAAACTGCATTTGAGGGTTTCAAAACGATCCACACAGAGTCTGGCAATCTATTTAGTTCAGATATATCACATAAGAGCGAGTTTAGGCTAGAGTGGGCATATATGAGGCATTCTCCACCTCTTCCTTGTAACCTATCACTTCGAACAGATCATAGTTTTCAAGAGATATAGTAAGATCAAAAATATTACTACTGGTCCATTCCTCAGTTATCATAATAAGTGATGGTTGGCAGATAGTAGCGAACATGACTAGATCTGTCTTTTTATTACAGATTGAACGAGCAATAATAAGACATATATTAAACAGATGTCCCGCTGATCTAAAATAGTTTAGGGTATCTTGAGTAAAGGAGTTACTATGACCTACGTGAGTGTGGTATGAGGAATTAGGGTGAAACATATTAAGTAAATTACTAAAATTTACAGGAGGGGTTGTTAGCCCGGGGGAAAGGGGGAGAATGTTGTCTGTTTGAGATTGCGCGAGGAGAGTGTTTTTATGTTCTATATGTGGTATGAAATGACTTGAGCTATATATCGCGCAATAGGTACCACAAGGGGCTGTATACCGAAAAAAATTTTATTCGGCTGGCATTGCGATTCCCCACCGTTTCTAGTAATGTCATTATATTGAAGTGGAAGATAATAGCAGCTTAGTGCGTCCTGCTGATGTTTGTTTACGGTCAACGGATGGATGGTTGTATACTAGTCCAAGTAGTCATAGCAACATTGATAGTGTAGGTGAAACTGGTAGCTTAGCTCTAAAGCCGGCATGCCAACTATGTTGCAACTCGTCATTAACTGTGAATATTCGGAACATCATTGTGGACAACAATAACGTCAATGTAGAGGAGAAACCCCATGTATCTAATAATAGCGTAGTTGATGTGAATTATAAACGAGATGGTAAAGAGAGTGGAATCACTATAGGTAGTGCTGTTCCTTCGGTTGATGTTGCTTATGTAGCTTCTTTGAGTACTTCGGATCAAGAGGAAATTGGATGTTTGAGCGTGGAGAATGTAGGTGTCGGTGTCAATAGCTTTAGCCACAGTGATGGCAGTACTATGGGGGCTAACATTCGGTACCCTAGGTGCAATGAGGAGTCATCTAGGTTTAATGGACATGCTGTTGTGTTGAAAATGCAGCATGAGGAATCGAGCATGGAATTGTCCACCTGTCGCACTCCATCATCATTGACTTGTACTACAAGCTTTGGGATGAGCACTACCAACAGTGATAAGATAGTAGAGACTAAGAGCATTCCAAGTAAGGAAACCAATGTTGATCGAGTAGAGTTAGCCACTGTGCATGAGTCGACTTGATGTCATGAGAAATGTACTACTGCTTGTACGGCTGCGGCTACTAATGATAATGGCATTGATGATACTCCTGCGAGTAATAGTGATCGATGGAGGTTGACAGACACTCATCGTCGTCGAAATGATCGTACGTTAAGCTCACATACTGCTACCCAAGGTGAGAAGCATAAGAGACAACATGATGCTATTATTATCAAGAAGCATAAACTTCGTTCTCATTGGGATGCCATGACTATCAATGGAAATAGTAGTCATCAGAATCTTAGTGGTGACAGCGATAGTAAACAGATCGAAATTGTGAGCAGTTCACCTATAGTGACTAGTCAGACAACTTCATCGAATAAGCAATCGAATGTTTTGGGGTCATCGGACCCTGCCGTGAATGTTAAGTTGATTGAGGATACACAAGGTTGTGTAACTGTAAGTGTTGCTACTTCGGTTGACTGTCAGTCGAGTGATGATGAGAAGGAAGTGTCTGATGGTAACAGTCAGTCTACAGTGTTGCATGATAACGATGCTATTGACGTGCATATGTCTTGTGTCTGTGAAACGGAACATGAAGAACAACAAGTGAGTTTATCGGTTTTGGATTGCGATACTAATGCTGTTCTTTCATGTAGCGAGATGAGTTATACACCAATGCAAGAGTTTCACTCTACGGATGCTAGTGTAGCCAGAAACGACGCGACTTGTCTGACAGAACGGAATCATGATGACGATGATAATAATCTGGATGTCACTGATGTGACAAATGAGTTGCCGACGATGACGAATGCTGATCGAACATCCTCTGTATCAGGAGATGGATGGATAAATATTGTTCCTATGTTCTGCTATTTGGAGTCTTCGGAAGACAAAGAAATATCAAAATTGGAGATCCCACCCTTGCATATTATATATGCGTCAAGAACTTCTGTTGATAAGTCAGCATTCATTGTATCTGCCGTTCGGAGTAAGTGGTGGTTGATCGACGACTCATCCCCATGATATGTAATGTAGTTCCCGGATAGGATATGACCAGCTTTAGGACGTTTTGTACATGTTCGTGTTGGTTAATTGGATAAGGTTTATACTACCGTTAGGTCATGCTACGATAGATAGGGGGAATCAAAGACCTGAGAGGAAGGTAATAATATTATTAATAATAATAATAATATATTCTCAAATAACTACGTTACAAGAGTCACGCCAGTTTACAGGCTAAATCAAATTGTCACAAATGCTTTCACAATTACTGTAAAGTTATAGCAGTTAAATTAAGTATAAGAGTCATTTTATGATCGCATATTTACACCATGCCACTGACAGAAACAGTATTATACAGCCAAATTTTCAATAGTAGAGTACAAATAAGGAAGGAAAATGCACAAAAGGTTCTTTTGGCGATTTGCCGAGATCAATAGTGAATTAGTTGGGAAAGGTCATATGGAACGCGCTTGATACGAGCTGTGATCCAGACAGTCATGTACCTAGTGTGCATGTTCCTTAGAGGCGTCAAGGATATCCCACCGTCCATGGGGCAGCAGAGTGGCAAGTGTATATGTATAACCAAAGCACTGCTTAACCTGTCATGTTGAAGTAGTCAGTACAGTAGTAAGTCAAGATAACATTCATACTGACCACTTAAATTAAAGTAAATTATGGGAATATAAGAATATAACACACAGATAAAGGAGTACAGCAAAAAGAAGGGAGAGTTGTGCAGTGTCAGGTGGATAGAAAAGAAGTCGAAGTAAGAAGCTGGATTTATGTACGTTGAAATCGAAATTGTAGATGAAAAAGTGGAGTTTGTAAAATTAAAAATTTTATGAATAAAATCTCGCACTGTCTAACTGTTTTTTTATTTTTATTATTGAATGCCAACCTCTAAGTCATACTGTCAGCGCCTGAGTAAGAATGTTGCAGGTGACTCGAGAGAATAGCGACCTCAGCATAGTTTTGCAAACATGAACCCCAGAAGTAGCAAGTGTATAAGAGCAACCTCAGTGTTTTAGGACTTTACGAGTAAATTTCCTTTGTATTCCTTCAAGCTTCAACATATCAGACAGGCGTACGTTAGAGAATAAGAAAGAGCAGTATTCAGCCATAGGTCTTACGCATGTTTTATAGAGAATTGTTCTGGATTCTCTATGAAGGAAGTTACGAAAGATGAAACCAAGCATTCTTCTCATTCGAGAAACTTTATTGGAGATATGTTCGGAGAAGTTAAGGTTGTGCGAATAATGCACTCCGAGATCAGTTACGGATGTGAGTTTGGGCAATACATTCCTGTTGAGAATGAGATCTAATTTGGGAGACGTGTCTCCGAAACACATCCAGCCACACTTCTCAGTATTAAGTTCAAGGTTCCATTGCTTACACCAGACATCTACAGTATTGAGTTCGTGCTGGATTGTGTGCAAAAGTTTCCTTAGTCAGATTTGCTAGTTTGATAAATCACTTTTAGGTCATCCGCATAGAGGTAGGTCTTACGATTGTTGAAACAACTGCATATGCTGTTGATGTAGATTATGAAAAGTAGTGGACCCAAAACACTGCCCTGCACAACACCACTCGCAATTGCTCGAGGTGTAGATGTATGTGAGTTGATTTTGGTAATCTGATATCTATCTGTGAGGAACGACCTAATACATTACAACAGGTGGCCACTAATACCGACGGACTGAAGTCTGTTGATTAAAAGACTGGGAGGTACCTTATCGAAAGCCTTTTTGATATCAAAATAAAACACGAATACTAGTTGCTTTTGATCGCGTATGCTGGTAACCTCATTAAAGATATCTAAAAGACATGTGGTGCATGACCTAGTTCTAATGAAGCCATGTTGAGAGGGGTCAATGTGACCTTCCCTGAGTAAGAGATCGGACAGTTGATCTTTTATCACTTTCTCCATCACACGTGATATAACTGGAGTGATATTAACCGGTCTGTAGTTTTGTACTAAGTCTTTCGGTCCAGATTTATGTACTGGGAAAGTATGAGTCAACTTCCACGATACGGGATATGTACCAGACTCAAAGGATAAGGTAAACATTTTAAGCAATAGCGCTAGAAGGTTCGGTCCTGCCATTTTAAAATGGAATCTATCTCATCCGCACCGCTTGAATATTGTTAAGACAAGATTTGATGGTACAAAGATTATGCATACTGCTACAGTTACTGTGAGTATCGAGGGTAGGAGATGTGTTCAGATTCAGGGAGAATCATGTACTAAACAGTTCGCAAATAACAGCTTCGTCATAATAAGTCTGTCCATCTTGTAGTATATAATGAATTTTGCGATCTGAGTCCTTTTTTATGCGTTTGTGAAGCAAACGACAAAGGTTTTGGGACTTACGCACAGTAGCGAGAGCATTATTTTCCTCGATTTGCCTAGGCACTTCATGTTGATATTTTACACCTTCAAGTATAGCGTAAATTTGGTACAGGATGCTGAAGTCCTTAGATTTGCAATACGCCCGTTTTAGTTGACGTAGTTTAGCCCTAGCTTTATAGGTGATATAAGGAGTAACTGTTTTGAAACGAGTTTTGAGTGAGATAGCAGTGTCTAGAGCAGATATGATGGTGAGGTTGAATATATGTAATGCATCACAAAGTTCAAGACAAGAAAAAAACTCAGTCCAGTCGGAGTGCTGAATTAGAAACCGTAAGCTGTCCCAGTCAGCATGTTTATAGTGTCTGTATTGAAAACGGTTTACTGTTTTAGATTTGTCACATTTAGCAAAAAACGGAAAGTGACATCGTGACAAAATACCAAATCGAGAATGTTGTGGTTCCTAGTAGGTAGGTGCACATGTTGTTGCCAACCGTGTGTGTCTAGGGGACCATGTAAGCTATCAAATCGTAGTGGACCGGAATGTGTCCGCCAGTTGATTTCAGAGAGGTTGAAGTCACCACAAATAATTTTGCAGGTGAATTTAAGGTAAAGGTACATAGTTAGCTTGATAGGTCATATCCATGTTGGTGGGAGGGTAGCCGTACTGCTGTAAGTCCTACTCGTTCTTCCGGTGTGGATTAGAGGATGAGAGTGAACACTTAATTGAAGTGTCCGCAAACGCTTGTTTTTTGCATGAATGGATTTCGCGCGCCGGTGTGGAATCTTTTTTGAATGTTTTGTTTTTGGAAAATCCCTCCATGTATATATATTTGTGTTATGACATGACTGACTCTTTCTGTTAACATTTTGGTACTTTATTTGATTCCATTTTGAGAGTTTATCATTGTATATTGTTATCGTTTCTATATTTTGTACTTATAGTGAAGTTTTATGTTTGCTTCTGAGCTGTACACCTGTTGTTTAAATTTGATATTTAATATGGCTACAGCTATATTTGGATTTGATGCCGTGGCAGTAAGAACTGACAACACTTATTCTTTTGGAATCGGATACCCATTGCGATAATTGAGAATAAGAAGGTGTAATAATAGTTAGGTAACTGTTTGTTTTTCCGTATCATAATAAAAATAGACCGCTTTCTCCTAGAATTATTGTGTTTTGATATTGGACTGAGGGATAGCGTCTTCAACCTACACATAATTGAAACAAAGTGAACTGCTAGGGTATTAAATTCATCTACAAGAGCTACGATTATAAATTGTATATCGACTAAATAAGCAGGTCGATTTACCGTCGTATATACGGTAGTCCTCATGCTGCTTCACGGGGTCTCGCTATTGTAGGTATAGTATTGAATCGTAGGGCAGAACAATCGCTCCTTGAATGGATCCCAGTAGATGGTCGCTTGTGCGCTGTCCGACTAAACGGGACTCAGAAGGATAAGAACACTCGCCGTTGTCTATTCGTCATATCTTCCTATTCTCCCACTGACTGCAGTTCGGACGAGGTCAAAGTTGAGTTTTACAGAGAGCTTTTGGACCTCCTGCAAAAAAGTAACCGCACTGATGTAGTAATAATGGCTGGTAACTTCAATGCTCAAGTAGGTAGACTGAGTGAAAATGAAAGACACTTAGGTGGATGTTTTGGTGTCGCTGTTCAGAGAAAAGACAATGGCGACCGTCTTTTACAGCCATGCTCAGATAACCGTATATGCTTAGCAAACACTAACTTTGGGCATAAGGAAAAGAATTTGTTGAAATGGCGATCTCCAAAGTCGCCTCAATGTAGGACTGAACTGGATCACATCACCATCAAACACCGATGCAGAGGTTCGATAGAGGTCGTTCGCTTGTTTTGCGGCAAATGTTTAGATTCAGATTATGCCCTACTGCGAGCGCGTATCTGTTTGCGGCTTACTGTGTGTAGGGAAAACTGGATAGACAGTTAGGCCACCATTTAATGGACTCTCATTCGGAGGCATGTGGGAATGATATCAAGAAGGCTGTGGAAACAGCAGTGATATCTGCTAGTAAGATTAACCATAAGACTAGAATGAAGCCGTGGAGCTCTGAAGCATCCACCGAACTGATGGATGCCCAACAACTCATCACACCTTGCTCTCAAAATGATGAAGAACGAAGTCAGCTTGGGCGCAGGCTGATATAAAGCCTGCTCAACGACCGTGAAACGTGACGGTTGGCGAAAGCAAACGCGATGGAAAAAGCAGAGGCGACCGGCAACAGTAGACAACTTTTCCGACTTATCAAGGAAACTGGTATAGGGAATACTAGTGTAAGTGAGACTATCTCGGAAAATGATGGGACTATGATTTATTCTCTTTCCAGGAAACTGGATCGATGGGCAGAGCACTTCAGGGATCAGTTCAACTGACCTCGAGTCACTTTTCGCTTGTCTACGATCTCCGGTCATCCTGAATGGCAGATCGACGTACGTCCCCCTAGGCTTTACGAAGTTCGGAAAGCGTCAGGAAATGTGAAGTGAGGGAGAGCTGCAGGTCTTGATAGACTGATACCTGATATATTTAAGAGTGGTAATCCAGGTTTAGCAGCTAGGTTGACTGAGATCTTAGGTAGAATCTGGAAACTGGACGTAATGCCGTCCGACTCGTCTCAATCACTGATTGTCCCAATCTATATGAAAGGACAAAAGTCTTTTTGTGACAATCACAGGGGAATCAGTCTAACTAAAATAGTTTCTCAATTGTTAGCCTCGATTATACTTAGACGCCATACTATTGCTCCTGAAGAGCAGACTAGAGAAAACCAGGCTGGTTTTCGACCTGGACGTAGTTGTATAGACCACATTTTCACACTACGACAGGACCTGGAACACAGACACATATTTAGGCGTCCTACAATAATTATCTTCGTGGACCTTAAGGAGGAAGTCAACTCAGTGGATCGCGACGTTTCAGGAGTAGACCTTATGCCTGGTTGCTCGCTTATTGACATAGTTTTGCTCTATGAAGACACTGACAAAATGCAGAGTCTTCTGACCACCACAAGCAACAATGCAAGCATGTTCGGTATGCGGTTCTCACCTTCAAAATGCAAAATGTTGCTTCAAGACTGGGTTGCATCGGCACCTGAACTAGTGATAGGTAGTGAAGTAGTCAAGAGTGTTTATCACTTTACTTATCTGGGGAGTCTCATCAGTGCTGATAGCCTGTTGACTGACAAAATCTCAGCTCGGATACAGAAAGCTCGATTGGCGTTAGCCAACCTGCGTCACTTATGGTGTTGGTGTGATATCCGTTCGCTGAACAAAGGACGGGTGTACTTCGCAGAAGTTCGCTCTGTTCTCCTTTATGGTTGTGAAACATGGCCGTTGAGAGTAGAAGATGTTCGTAGGTTACTAGTATTCAATCATAAATGTTTAAGAAGCATTGCTCGTATATCGTGGCACAACCGAGTAAGCAATGCTGTCGATAGGAAATGAGTACTAGGTAAGGATGGCAGATCAATAGATGAAGTAATGAAACTTCAGCAGTTGAGGTGGTTGGAACATGTGTTACGAATGCCTAACCACCGCCTGCCTCGACGAGCAATGGTTTGTCGTGTAGGTGCAGATTGGGAGAAAGCTAGGGGCGGTCAAAACAAAACATGGCAGAAATCCATGAAGTCAGTGGCAAGTGGACTGAGTCATGTTGATAGATGTTGACTACTTGGTTGAGGTCCGCGAGACGATAGTTAGCGCTTGTTGGAGACCTTGGACGATATGGCTCAAAATCGTTTGCAATGGTGCAAGTGCATCCATTCTTTGAGCTCTCCTAAATCCATTCAATTATAATAATAATCATAAAAACTGTTTGTGATAAGTCCTAATCATCGAAGTTTTCTTTTTACAAACTCCACTCTTTCAAATGACATTTCGAATTCTACGTACATAAATCCAGCTTCTTACATCGACTTCTCTTCTATCCAATTGACACTACACAACTATTCCTTCTTCCCAATTGACCTTTCCAAACAAATTAACTGTCGGTCTCGGAAAATCGCAAAAAGAACATATTGAGCATCTTCATTATTTGTACTCTACTAATAAAAATGTGGGTGCATTATACTGTTTCGGTCAGTGACATGGTGTAAATATGCTATCAGAAACTGACTCTTATACTTGATTTTACTGCTATAAGTTTTACAGTAAATGTGAAAGCATTTGATCTAGCCTGTGAAGTGGCATGACGCCTGTAACGTACTAATCAGCGCGTGACATTGATATTAGTTATTCTAAAAGTCGAAAATTCGAAGAACATGCCTCAAATATTATCTCTTAAATCTAGACGACTAATTGGGTTTATAAACAAGAACTTCTTCACAAGTGAGGCTAAGCTTACTCTCTTCAAAATCTGTATAAGGCCTTCACTTGAATATTGTTCACTCATCTTTTCAAACATGAATATCATGGACAAAATGCGAGTAGAAAATGCACAACGAAGATTCACCCGGTGACTGCTGGGATTGAGCCATAACCTCGACTACACAGAAAGATGCAAGCATCTTTCCCTAGAAACTCTATGGCGTCGTCATCTCAAAAACAACCTAATGCTCCTCTATAAACTAATAAATGGTCTTTCGTTCCTGAAATACTGCCCAAATACCAATCACGACACTGCTTACAGACTTAGAAACAACGCATATACACTATTAACGGAAAAACACAAGAATTTATTGCGTTGTAATTTCTTTGTAATACGATACAGTCTACTGTGGAACAGGTTACCAATTACTATTCGTATCTGTGACGCAATCACTAAGTTCAAGAAACTAGTCATGCTGTTGCTAAACTCTAAAGAGATATACCGACTATTCCCGGAACTCACACAAAGTCCGCAGGCACTATTTTATGATCCACCAAATATTTATATTAACCTCAGAAACGAATTAAAGACTATGAACATATTGTTTTCTCATAACCACCCATAAATGTATCACGAAATGATAGAGAAATCCCCCTGCTCCTACTAACAGTAATAGGTTAAGCCTTTGAGGTTTTACCCGTGACTTTTCTCTGAATATAAATTTCGATCATTATTTTCATATCTTCAAAGCAGTTTTAGTTTTTATTTCTAGTAGACAGACAAATTGAAAAGCCTGTAGATGCTGATCAACTACTGTCAATTACAAGGAACTCAAACACCGTGTATCATTGTGAGTATCTTCTTATTTAAGTATTAACAGTTTAACAAATTTTTATTTCCCCAATTCGTTAACATCCAAACACCTTGCCTGCTTACCAACTTATCGCTTTACTCATTAATTTTTAGCAGTATTTCAACTCTATTCTTTCTTTTTCCTCTTTCTAGCTCCCTGTGCTTCCCATTTCCAAACTACCTATTAACTGACTCATCTTACAAATCATACCATTCGATTACTTAAAATCAGTGTGATATGCTATGCGGATATATTGTCTGCCAAAGTTGTCTGGATTGCTTGTAATGTTGGAGCTAGAAGAGAATGTTAATTCCGAATAGTTGTACAAAAAAAAATAAAAATTGAGAGTGGACTGGAAACCATTATTTGCAATCAACCATTACACGTAAGAGAGCCAAACATCACAAAAGGAGGCAGGGTGGTGTATCTGACCAGCATTCATTACGGTGTTGCGATAACCGCAATCTACCCACGTCTGTGTGGCAGAACATTTTGTTTGCTTACGGCTCCTTACATATAGCAGGATGTAACAAATCAGTGATAGTGATGTTACGTTTCCTTGTTAACCTGGTCTACGACTCATGTCTGTAACCTTGCACTGGTTTCTACTTCCTACCGAGAAATCCTATAACAAGCTGGTCTGGATAACTACACTAAAAAAGAGCTCATTCATAACTTCTTGATCCGCAGAATTAAAAATAAAAAGAATTAATAAAACAAAATTTTATATCACTGAGCATCTTTTATTATATTTTGTAAATTAACGTTATTACTAACAACTTGGTTCTTCTGAATTTCCTCTATTCATACGACTAACTTCCCATTAGTTATCTCACTACTGAATTGTCTTTATTATCCTACATAAGTGCAGGTGTAAAGTTATTGTTGTGATATTAAAAAAGTGTGAGTAAACAAACCTTTGTTTTATCCATAAACGTATGTGCAAATCCGTTGTTCGGCTATGAACAAGAATATTTTCTGTTCTCTACCCGTCCCGTTTTCTTTATTTCTCTTTTTTCAGAACATTATTCCAATCCTCATATATTAGTCTGGATATTTGCAGTAGACTTGGTTTCTCTACCCAAGAACGTGTGAAATCATTAGCTGATGAATATCAACCAGACCCTTGTATATTTGCCGCATCAATCCAGAAGATGCAAGTGTTTATTAACAGTTGTCTACGCAAAATAGTTTGGATTTTTCGGCCAAACACGATCGGCAGCAACGTACTATGGGAAAGAACAAACCCGATTCCAGGTGAGTTGAAAATCGGGAAAAGGCAATGGTAGTTGATAGGACACACCTTACAAAAAGCACTCACTGCGTCAAAAGACAAGCCCTCACCTGGAACCCTCACTTTAAAAAGAAAAGAGGAATGACAAATAACACATTACGCCGAGAAATAGGGAAAGACATGAGAGGAATGAACGAAAATTGAACAGAATCGTAAAAGGAAGCCTAGGACAGAGTTGGTCGGAGAGAACTGGTGAGCGGCCCATGCTATATTGTTGGCTACAGGTGTCATTAAGCAAGTAAGTTAGCGCGATTGGTTGGAAACTAAGTACAAGTAATCAAATAATTATATTCAGCGGAGTAGTCATTCTTTTTCAAAATGCCACAGTAGAATGAGCTGCTTTTTTTCATCCTAATGTTATTTTGAGAATGTAATGCAGATCCCTGTAAACCCTTATGATCGTTTTTCATATTGAATTGAATGAAACAATTTCACGAGAATGTTCGATCAGTCTCTCGTCATACTCAGAACAATTAGTCAATATGTCATATAGACAAAGATTCAACACAGTGAAATACGACGAACATAAGATGTTGCATTAATGAAAAGCAAAACTATCAAAAACCTACTGAATGGAATTATGTGTAGGACAAAGACGAATTTCATTCACTTCTTGCACGAAGTATTTGTAATAAAAAAGACTATCCTCATGCAATAACGTGTACACGTCGTTTTATAATTGCTGACATTAGGTAATGTGGCTTGTAGAATACAGAGTTATCTCGCAATGACTTCAATCAACACAATAAAAAATGAACACGTTCGTTCAAATTTTTTGGAAGTGCCACATATAGTTTTAGCAATATTGATATTGATCACATGTATTTAACACTGACGTATGTACTTCTGTTAACAAACGTTGTTTATACCACTGTTTAGAATGATACAGCACATTGATTTCCTGACACATTTCATTTGATTCGGCATATCACATAAGATGCATCAATATTGCGTGACAGCTTTGTATGTGATTAAGGATTATTTGAATGTTTCTAACGATCTATTCAAACAGCATATGTTCATGCTTTGTACAACAAACATAAATGTTTTCTTGTGTTTCGAATCTGATGAAAATGATGCTTTTGTACACACTATCGCTAAAATTAAATTCCTAAAAATTCTCAAATTTCTCAATATCATTTAACTGGAATAAACTTCCAGGTGATTGTCCTTAAAAGGTACACTTTCTCAATACTTTCAGCCCTTCTACTACTAAGTTGTCTCAATTCTTAATTGCTTCTCTGAGATTACGTGATACTGCAAATTGAACAAATGTACGTACGATATTCTACATTTAACTTGACTATCTGACATGTCATTACTAACAATATGTACACGTTTCAAACGGTTCTGCCTCATTCATGGCTTTTGCTTTATTTCATGTTTAGGCGTGTTTCATGCAATATTATCCCTATTCTAAATACATGGGCTTCAAAATTATGATTAGTTTGGATGAAGTTGGTCACTACTTTGGACATTGCAAGGAGGTCAACGCAGGTCAGCGATAAAAACACTGAATCAATCACCAATCGCTCGGACATTTCATACTTACTAGAGACAGTTGGCGTGTAATTTGATTGGAGTTGACCGAATCGATACTATCCTAATTTGTATGAAATTCAGTCAAATTAATTAAGGAGTTCGCACACCTCATATTTAACAACAATTAGTACACTCTTTCGAGTACTGGCTGCAATTCAAGATGTCAAGAGTAAACGTTTCCTCGATTTTTCTATCTTTTTCTACCAAATAATCAATAAGTCCGTAGCAATCTCCAGAAAAGTTTGGTATAACTATAGTAATTGTAGATCTGTGAAACGAACTAGTATTTTGATCATGCGACAGTCGAATAGATTCGATTTTTTTCTTCTTGCATAAACACAATGATAAATTTAGACGTTTAATATTCTTAGCCATAGTTTCAGCGAATCCTATTAATATAACTGGTTTGTACGATTGATCAAGCTTAAAAAACTAATGGATAACTTGTAAGGTAATTAAATACACATTATGTAATTTATTTAAAAATTATCAAAACAACAACACAAATGATCAAAAAAAATAACTTATTACAAAAAATTGTCGTATACTGTTACCTTTCAACCATTTTATTATTATTACAGGAATTGTCAAATACTGTTACTTTAAAACGATTCAATTACTTACGAAATAAGTAACGTGAAATTACAGAGAATTGACGATTACGAAAATATAAGTACACAAA
>OX103977.1:3742957-3832123 GCA_944470395.2 Schistosoma turkestanicum
CAAATCATCACTAATCAACATTCATCATCAGTTCGTGGATGTCACAATTTTGCAGAGTACTACTTCACCTGATGATTTGGTTTATTTTCATTTTGTCAGTATTCAGAAATGTTGAAATTGAATTTGTCAATACATTGTCTCAGTCGCTTGGACACTTCTCACCAGTTCACGTTCAGCCCGAATTAAGTCCTTGCAGTGCTCTTGGTCATCGTCAACATCAGTGTTATTAAATCATATTCGACTTGTTCCGTAGTTATTTGCAATTCAGTCGTTACTTATACAATAAATGTAGATGAAACAGTGATTGATTTTCTGAGTGTTAGTGGGACTTATAATTATTTACTTAGCTGATTGGCTTATTTCTTATCGAAAAACAGTTTCTGGCCTAACTTAAAAAAAAGGCTGGAAAGTTCTTGAGTTGATAGCTGCATGCTGATTGGCTAAATCTAATATGTTCAGTATTATTTTATCACAGGAATTACCTGCATAAGCTTCTTAAGTAATAACCATTAAGGCACTAACGTTGTAACTTATTTGCTTTGCCTTTGCCTTCGCCTTTGAATTCTTCTTTCCATTTTACTTGTGATCAGTGAATACTGAGGTATTGAATAACTGGGCAATGATAAAGCGAACGTTATAACACTGAGCTCACGTGATATTGTAATTTGAACCAATTCGTCTGTACGGTGTGTTACGTTAGAGCTGACTGACAGATTTTTCATTTTTTTCAGTGTGAGCATTGCAAAAACCATTTCGACTAATTCATGCTCAAGTGTTTTCTGTGACGTATTGACATGATTTATTTCAATGTATCGCTATTTAAACGTAACCTGCTGGAATGTTGTTATCAGTTTAGTTGAGTTTGATCACGCTTCTGAATGCAGTAGGAAGGACGAGTCTAGGAAGTTGGAGAAACACTGATTTAACAGCTAATTAATTAGTTTCAAGATTTTACAAATACTAGAACCAGCTAGCGAGCATTTCGGTCACTTAAGAATTAAAATTGTATATATCGATATAACAATTATTGATTTGGCATGCATTACTAGCCTGTGGCTAATATATCATGATGAAATCTCTCACAGATCATATTCTGTACAAATTATTATGAACATTTGCAAACTTGAATTGTTTCTTCATACAAAGCATAGTACCAGTCAGCAAAAAATATTAGGTGTATGCAAACTTCACTGACTGATTTGACAATAATTAAAAATAACGTGAAAGAACTAATGCATTCAATTTTTTGTATCTGCGATGTTCTATGCGGATTTCATTCAAAATCATATGTGTTTGAATCCGAGTTGCACAGCACTCGGAATAGTTCAAAAGACATCATTTATGTGACTTCATAACGCGGATATACATACGCCTGTTGAACCTCAAAGAATGAAGCCTTCTGCATTTTCGATTTTCTGTCTATTTTTGCAAATAAAGCTTACCACTTCTTCAATGGTCTTGTTTGCACTGATTCCTTGAAACTGTTATCATTGTAGATCTAGTTCACATTATCGTTTCTTTGATCATAGAATAAACGAATTATACTGTCTACTATGAAAAGTGTGCTTTGGCAGGTATCGGACTAACAGAACACTTGTAAGGTAGTGCACATACAGTATTGATATCTAAATGATAACAAACCACTAACAACAACGATAAAAAACAGTTACTAAAACAGCAGAACATAAATATCGATATATATCTGCGAGTGTCACGATCAGGATGGTTGCAATCGACGAATATTTACGCTGAGAAATATTCTGAAAAAATAAACTAAGCACTATGAAACTAACAGAGTTCACCTCAATAATTCTACATTTCTGTGAGCACTTACAAACAAACTGAATTCAAGACATCTTCACACATTTGAAGCATTCACAACGTCATCATCGAATAGTTACTTAGAATATGGACTACATATTCGACAGCAAATAAAACAAAAACACACTTAAACTGAGCTAGTTGATAAGATCTAGAAAAACCGAACATGATTTTCAGTGTGAGCATCTAATATCAAAATATATTGAAATGTGTAAACAACATGAACACTAGGTCACTGTGAATAGCTGATCTCGTGACTACAATAAATGTAGTCGGCAAAATCAACGGCTTGCAGAGAAAAATCCTTACTTACGCTATGAATCTAGTTAGCAATATCATCAGCCTCTATCCGTGCCTCAGAAAATCATGACTTCCTCATTTTCGTTACAATCTGAAACATTCAGATGTTCAGAAAACATGATGTGTCAGCCTGTGAGTGTGTAAGTATGTGCAAGAGAGCTGGTAACTGCGCAAACTCGAGGATATATATCAAAACGTAGCTGCTACTTTGATCCGGTGGTCGCTGTACTGACTGAAACATATGTTCCTGAAGGTTCTACCGTGGAAAGCAGGTCGATTGGAGGACGAAGAGACTAAAAGAAGCTACTCAAGGTCTGATGGCAAAGTCGTACTGCTGACTGAAGAGGGTTGTGACAGCAGTAGCGTGTTTCCCGTCGTTGCCTCTGTAGAATCATTTTTTGAATGCTTTGTGTTTTGGAAAATCACTCCATGTTTACATATTTTTGTTATGACATGACGGACCTTTTCTGTTGACATTTTTCGTAATTTATTTGATTCCAATTTGAGATTTTATCATTGTATATTGTTATTCTTTCTATATTTTGTACTCATATTGAAGTTTTTATGTTTGCTTCTGAACTGTACATACGTTGTTAAAATTTGATATAATATGGCTACCGCCACATTTTTGGATTCGATATCGTGCAGTATAGGAGTTCACCTAGACCTCGGAACATTGATACTCGTTCACAGTAATTTTGAATTGGAAGACGTAATTTACGTTAGGTATTGTTTGTATTTCCATTTATCATTTATTAATAGACCATTTTCCCCTAAAATTATTGTGTTTTTATATTACAATCGGGAAGTGCGTCCAACATACGTCTATTGGAATCGAATTGAAGTGTCACGATAGAAATCCAAATACAGCCTCTTCGCCATATCTGCCTATCCCCCCACTGATTGAAGTTCAGACGAGGTGCAAGATGAGTTTTACAGAAAGCTTTGGGACCTCCTCCAAAATGTTACTCGCTCTGATGTGGTAATAATGGCTGGTGACGTCAGTTCTCAAGTAGATAGACTAGGTGAGAATGAAAGACACCTATGCGGATCATATCGCCATCAGTCACCGATGAAGGGGTTCGTACGGCGGCACATGTCAACGTTCCGATCATGCTTCAGTGCGAGCGCATATTTGTCTGCGCCTTACTGGACGCCAGAAAAATATCGCTAGAAACGCTTCTAGGATTTTACCTTATGATAATCAAGCTAAAAAAATAATTCAGAAGGGACTGGAAAAACAATTAGGCGACCATGCAAACGATTATCATCCTGAGGAAAGTTGGAATGGTATCAAGGAGTCTGTGGAAACAGTTGTGATAACAGCTAGAAAAGTAAATCATGAGGCAATCATCAATTCGTGGATTTCAGTCGCATCCCTCGAACTGATGGATGTCCGAGAACGCATATCACCTGACTCTGAACTTGACGAAGAGCGTAGTCAGCTTAGGCGCAGCCTGATAAGAAGCCTAAATAATGACCGCTAACAGTGATGGGTTGCGAAAGCAAAAGCGATGGAAAAAGCAGAGGCGAAAGGCAACGCTAGACAACGTTTTTGCCTCATCAAAGAAACCGGTATTAGGAACCCGAATGTGAGCGAGACTGTCTGAGAAAAGGGGAGCTGTTTCATTCATTTTAAATTCAGGAGATTCGTCTAATGTGCCGAACACTGGTTTTCAGCGACACTTCCGTTGCTCACGATCTCGAGTCATCGAGAATCGCTATAGGAAAGCTAGAGGAAATCCAAAGGAAGATAGAGCAACAGGTCCTGATACGATTACCCCTGAGATGTCAAAGGATGTTATTCCAGTTTTAACAGATTGCATAACCGAGATCTGAAGTAAAATCGCGAAACTGGCCGTAATATCATCTGACTAGTCTCAGTCGCTAATTATCACAATCTACAAGAAGGGATAAAAATCTTCTTGTGACAATCACAGGAGAATAAGTCCTACTTACTTCTAAACTTTTAGCATTCATTATATTTAGACGTCTAACTAGACCTCGCGTAAAGCGGACTGGAGAACACCAGTCTGGTTTTACACCTGGATGTGGCTGTAAAGACCACATCGTCACACTACGACAGGTCCTATAACGCAGACACACATTTCATTGTTTGACAATAGCTGTGTTCCTGGACCTAAAAGCGGCATAGAACTCAGTTGATCGTGAGGTTCTCCTTCAGTGTCTGTCATTGAAAGGTGTACCAAAAAAGTACATTAACCTTATACCATCTCTCTACTCAAACACCACTGTTCGAGTGAGAGCCTATGACGAACTGTCATCTGAATTCTCTTCTTCAAGGGGTAACCTTCATGACTGTCCACTCTTTCCATCTTTGTTTATATTTGTCGTTGATAAGCTTTCGGATTTAACACTATGCTCGTCAGAATTTTTCAGTGGTTGACTTTCTACCAAGAAAGTTGCTAACTGATCTAGAATATGTCGATGAAATTGTTCTATTCGGTGAAGAAGATGACAAGATGCAAACTCTTCCGACTACCGTAAGCAACAATGCAAGCATGTTTGGGATGCGGTTTTGTCCGTCGAAAAGCAAAATATTGCTTTAAGATTGGCTTGCGTCAGAACCTGAAGTAGTGGTAGGGAGTGATGCAGTCCAACGTGTAGATCGCTCAAATAACTTCGAGAGTCTCGTCAGTGCTTATGGCCCTGGTGACTGACGAAATCTCAGCTCAGGTACATAAGGCTCGATTGGCTTTTGCCGACTTGCGTCACTTATAGCGTAGGCAAGATATCCGTTTGCTTAACAAAGGACGAGTGTACTGCGCAGTAGTTCGCTCCATCTTACTCTATGGCCGTGAAACATGTCTAGTAAGAGTAGAAGATGTTCGTTGGTTGCTAGTATTCGATCACAGGTGTCTTGCAAACATTCCTCGTATATCGTAGGACAACCGAGTAAGCATTACTGTGGCATGGAATCAAGTACTAGGTAAAGATGACAGATCAATCAATGAAGTGGTGAAACTCCATCATTTGAGGTGGTTGTGACATGTGTTACGAATGCCTAACCGCCGACTACCTCGAACAGCTATGTTTTGTGGTGTAGAATTAGGTTGGAAGAAAGCTAGTAGCGGCCGGATCAAAACATGTTAGAAATCGCTGGAGTCACTGACAGGTGAAACGATTCATGTTTGTAGATGTAGGCTACCTGGTCGGGGTTCGCGAGACGAAAGTCAGCTATGGACAGAGACTTTGAAAGACATGGCTCAGTATCGTATGCAATGTCGCAAGTACATCTCTCAAACTATAATCTTCTGAAATCGTCAGCACAACGAACTTTGTTTTTCCAATCTTATCTCGCTAATGTATACTTCTTGAATAATATCTTCAAACCCTTGTATTATAAAATACTATGAATACCACTACTATCTCTATCAATATTGAATTTGATTTGATATTTGCGTCTCAATGCTAATGTTGTATGGCAACCGGAAATTACGTACATACGAAGTTCTACTTTGAAATGAGTGATTGATTGACTATATATATTGGTCAACAAAAATAACTTTACATCCTGTGAAACACAGGAATGATTTGAAGTTCTTCACTGTTCGTTCGCTCAAGCCATTTTGTGTTATTAAAGCGTTCCATAAATAGAGAAGCTTATCCATATAGTCAAAATGGTGCATCAATTCTGAAAGATATTCACTGCCACATAATTGTTTTGTAATCAAATTCAAAACCGGTAATATTTAGGGAAAAGTTTGTAAATCAGCAAAAATAATGGCCACAGTAAGTTACTTATTACGAAGTCGTCGTATGACTTGACATTATTCGATTCTCATATGATAACAGATCATATAATGTGATCTGTTCTGATTGCATTCAAACAACGTCCGTCTGCTCTGTGTGAAATTTACTTGAACCTGACAGACGTTTTTGAAATAAATTGACAAATTACATTTCGAAATTACACATGACACATGTGATCTCTTTTTGACTTCGTATTTATGCTTTTTTGTACTCGAAAATCTAGACGACGTACGACTTCATATATCAAAGAGCGTATTTGGGGCTGAGGTCGCTCTGATTTAGGGTTGTTCATCGTTCGTTTTTTCGAATAATTCGGTGTTGGACTATAGCATCATGCAAAAAGAAATTTTTCTTCGTGAGAAGTGCGTATCAATTCTGGAGGATATAACACTGCCACACAAATGTGTAGTAATCCAAATCAAAACTGATATTATTTATGATTTTGAGTTGAACAAAAACACTTACTTCATTACCTCTATCATTTCGTGATTAGGTATCACCACTTCAGTTGGAAGTTGCAGTCGTCAAATGTTGATGCTCAAAAATACTCTGAATATTGAATACAAATATTCAGTATTCATGAGTTACAAAATCATTCAATTTGGTATGAAAACCATTTCGCAATGAACAAGAAATTACACGCATTGACAAGTTATATCATAACCAACAGCTCGGATTCACAAATTTTTACTGAGAACAGCCTATTAACATCAATGATTTTGAATCACAATAATCAATTAGAAATGTCAAAATGTCATGTCAAATAAAATGACTGATTTTCAACATACTTGATATTGGTTGATAATACACTACTGTGCCACATTTCACTATGGATATTGGAATATCTTTTCAATTGTATCCCATCACAGTTGTTATGTACGTTCTCTCTGAATATAGAAGGAAAATACTTTAAAATATTGAATTTCGTTTTGTACTAGTTTTGAAAACTATATCCGAAGATAATCTAAAATATTTTCCGTGTTTTAAGATATATGTCGTCTAACATAGATTCAGTAATACACTTGAACTATATGTTATTTATCAGCAATAATGCCTACAATAGTACCAGTTTGATCAGCTACAAACCTAGTGATCTTAAAGCACCCTTTTACATCACTGGCAGAGCTTCCGTGAAGTACTTCATATATCTGAATATGATGAGCTTACTTCTGCAGGGACAGTGATTGAATGATATAGTTGTCAACTCTGTCAATCGTTAGAATGACTTATACTTGATGGCATCAGCAAGAAACTATTATTAATTAGCAAATAATTATCAAATATTTATCTGCTGCATGTGTAATTTGGTTATTTTGTTCATTTGATGCTTGTTACTACAAATGATTTTAACCGACTGATCTGGTTATGTCGGGTAACATTTCTAATTTCAGTGAACTGTTTTTGTTTCATGAAAAAAAGTTCACGGTAATTTTACTGCTATACAATGATCATAGAAGATAAGAATTATTTTAATTGGTCAAATGTTTAATATGACTAATCAGCCCCGGTCTATTTTATTTGTTATCTAGTATTATTCCAGATTGTCGAATGAAAAACAAGTATTTTGTTAGTCAAAAAAATCGTCAAAATGGAACTGATGATATATAAACCAACATTTTGAAAGAATTATTATCTTCAACAGTTGTGGTGAGTGTTCATTTTGACGTTTTTATTACTAATTAAAGTTTATTGCACTTTGATTGTCACAAATTGAAGTTACAATGTTGTTTTCAGATATTTCAGATAAGAATAATACAATGCTTTCCATTAGACTGATTTTAAATTATTTGATTGGAATCTCATTTGTCAACTACTTGAAATGTCAAGATATTTGTGATAAATTTGTTGAGATCGACTTTGTTCAATATAATGAAAGTGTCTACGAAAACGAAACATACATAGAGGTAGGAATGTGTTATGAAAATTATTAATCGACTATTAGCTTGATCGTTACTATTATTCAGAAATAATTCGTCTAAATCAGCCAATTCCGTACGTAGAAAATATTTTTCAGGAAACAAAGGATATTTTTGAAGTAAGTCATGTGATTTTCTTAAAAAGTAACTGACAAACTAATTGCCAACCTCATTTTTATTTAAGATTATCAGAACGAAATTCACATTTGAATTTTACGGTGAACTCTATGATAAGATAGCGGTCCTTTATGACTGTAAGTGATTCGATTTTTAGTTAATCAAGTTGCCCACTAACAGGCATATTTTAAAATAATTTCCAAGTTATGTAGATGTTTGTCATTATCTGAGGCAGAAAATTAGGTTTTTATTTTTGTCTTTATTTTTCTAAACAGGCGGGTTAAGACTGGGTGCGATTAACCGCGAAGTAGATATGCTACACACAGTTGTTCCGTTAAGAGATTTTCGAAGAACTTTTAATATACACGTTGCAATTCAAGGTAAGTGTGGGTGGGATAACTTGTTATTTTGTTGGCCGACTCATTATATTCAAAGATTACGCCGTTAAATGTGAATACAGTGATCGAAAATTAAAGAAATATCGCACGTGTAAAACCTGCTTGTGGTTGACTTGCCTGTGAGAAATCGTCGCTTTGCCTTATTCATGATGGCAACACCACAAGATTTTTCATGTTTTACTGCAGCCTCAACCAGCATAATAAAATGACAATGCAAGCTTTTTGTGAAGCTAATTTCTTCGTGGATTTCGACAATTTTAATCTGTTCAAATTTGTTTCAGATGACTTAGTAGCTGTCAAGTGTTTATCTGAGGATAAAGAAGGTAAATTTCCTGTTTGTAATAGAATACGTTAGCCTTTGAAAAATTTCACATCAAGTTGTTTCTTCGTTCATAACAATCAAATCATCAAATCATCATCTACACAAATAACAGTCTTATCTTAAATGTTATTGAAAATTATTCTTCCCTCGCAAAGCCTGATAGACATTAGTTAGAATGACGAATTGACTATATAAAAGAGACTTTGTGGTGTGTCTATTTATTGCGTGTTCTTAAGCTTGGTAATTAACTCCTTCACACTATCGTTGCCAAATGGCGCCTGACGGTTTATAAGTCAGTAGATGAATTCGTAGTGATGAATACTTCTATTCGGTACACACCACAAAGCGAAGCGGAGTAGCAGTGAATAAAACGAATGAAGCGACGTGAAGTGGAGAAGGCTTTTAAGACGACTCCATGGGTTAAAATGCGAACGAATGGGCGAAGCGAATTGGAGAAGGCTAAGAGCCGACTCAAAGAAATAGAACATGACTAAGAATATATAGTCAGTCAAAAAGAAGACAGACATATGACAAGCGACATAGGTATGCACGCACAAGAATAAAAGTGACGAAAGATTGACAATGTCAAAAGTAAGCGATACAAATCATGTGAGTTTTTGGGGAAATTAAGAGAATAATATGAAAGCGAAAAGGATGTGTCAGCCGTAGGCGTAAGCAATGCTCAGTCGTTCAAGCTCATACAAACCAGACAAAAAATTGCAATGATACATATGGGTTGTTGCTATACCAATAGCGTGGTTACATAAGTTAATTGAAAGGAGTAATCAAACGAAATATGAGCGAACTCAAGTTTATGTGGAGGCACCACAACTTGGAATCTGAGCGCCTGACCAGAGCAACTAATAATATGTCCTCATGTCAGTGACTTGTCAATCTTCTCAATGGGATCACTGTGATCATGGTCCCACAAAACACTTCAAATAATACTGAGTATCTGATAAGATTTAATTGTTTCCAACAAATGTGTATGGTGTTACATTCAATAATTACACGTCAATTATTATTTTTTTTGGATTGAAAAACATGCTTATTCTATTTTTGCAATTCAATCCAGTTCAGGTTTATTCTTATCTGTATGCGAACGGCAACATCAAGTTTAACTACGAAAAGGCAAGTAAAATACTTAAACAATGCATAGAGTTAGTTGAAGCGATCTTGTTGAATTTACGGTCTCGCTTATCAAGTACTTGATTTCGAGAAACGTACAATAGTGATTCAGTGCTGATAGTATCAACTAAGTGACAATGCATAAAAAGTGTGAAACTGTTAAACAGTTAGTCAGTTGTTTAACACAACCTATTCGTTACTTATTACGACAAACTTTGTGATTTGAGTAATTAAGCTATGCACGAGTGAACTAGTTTTGAACGGTTTGTGTGAAAAAGTGAACTATTGTCAACAGTGTTTGTTGATATTTTTTTCATAAATGATATTGTTTGTTGATCAGCGTTGACTAGAAGTTCCATAATTTGATTTCAGATACCTCATGACTTAAACCCACATTGGATGGAATCGCATATATTCAATGCTATAGAGTGTCCAGGTAAGAAACGTTTGAAATCAGTTTGTTTCAGTACACAATTGTTATCTATTTAACACTAAAAATACACATTTTTGGCTTGAATAGTTTAGTTCATTGAATATTTTTTCTGCAAGTTACTAACCCCCAACTTTTGTCAGGTAATAAATTATTGTTATTTGAATTGTTTGCTTTGTGGAACACGAATAATAAGGCTGACTTAGTTGATTGTTTTCACTGTAAACCTATCTAAACCAACCTATGCCAACCTCATTTATATATTAAGCAATAATATCCGTATAATCTCTATGTTCAGCAGTATACTAATTTCCTTCTGCCTTTGAACCAAGAAAATAATCTAAAATAAATTTATTTGTCATAATGATGTGGTTTGTGAGAATGGCTACTCTTCTGCAAACTGATCCAGAATCTGAATGCTCATAAGGTTTCGAAATTTAAAATAGAAACTTTTAATAATGCTTCTTGAAGTACGATTTGAAATCACATTCGATTAGAAAACGGATTGCTTTTTCACGTCATTTGTTGCTGAAACTACCCACATATATTCAAATTTGACGGCTTACAAATACTCTAAACAGCAACAAAATAAGATTGATATTTTGATATAATTATGCATCTTATACAATATTTGATTGATGGACACTACTGTCGACGTGTTTCACATGCTTTGATCCTAATGAATCATAGTACACAGTACACATATTAAGCTAGATATTCATTTAACCAGTATATAAAGATGAAGACAAAGGCCATTATCTTTGGATATTTTCATAATATATAGTTCAAATCAACTGCTCAATGAACGTCAGATGTTATATATTTTAAAAAGTGGGATTAGGTACAGTGATTGCAGATAAATTGCAGTGACTTTTCCATAAACATTACGAAACTAATTTCACAGTATTTTCATTTAGATTCAGAGAACACCGGTCTATTTTATGTGAAAATATACAATCGTATAGAAGTTCCTTTATCGATGTTGAAACCCGGCACGTTAGTGGAGTATCAACCAATGTCAAGTATGTTGAGAATCGAAAATTTTACTAATGCTGTAAACAATCAAAGCGTTCGATTTATGTGATACTGAAAACTGCTCACCTCAAAACTTGGACCTACATCTAATTTGATATCAACGTATATCCTATTACTTAAAGTTGTCAGATTATTTCTGAATTATTTAGGTTTAAAATCATTCCGTAATGTTTAAATTTATTTCTATAGACTTCACTTCTAATTATTCGCTTTTCATCACAGACGATAAGATCTTGGCATACAAAAAGGTTGGAATGTTATATAGATGATGATTCCTCTTCCGATCAAAATGATTTATTGTTTTGTCGCAGTTCTATCGCGTCTGCAGTCACAGAAACACCAGTTGTTATTCCGTACAACTTATATCATAAAACAGATTACTTACTTTTTTCACTTACTTTTTTCCTATGACATCACTCATTATTTCTTAGTAGGAAGCAGTCAGACAGACTCGCTGAACGTCTTCATATCGCTGAAGTGACTAGTATTGATCAGTGTGATAGTGTATAATTTTGTAAATCATCAATACGTGCACTGATGTGCAGTTTCATAGCTCTTCGTAAACTCACACCATAACCACTTTTTTGACACAGTTTTGTTCCAAACAACAATCGCCTGAACAATGCTTTACAGCAACGACACCAAAAAGCAAATGCTATTGGTGTCCAGCTATCGGAAAATGTAGCAATGGTCATGATGTCCACACCTTGAAATGGTTACAAAACGACTGTTATAAAACTGTAAGTACTCATTATATTTAACAAGTTGTTTTGCATTCCCTATTTTCAACTATTTTAAATAGTTACAGAATACAAAGGATTCCATGTTTACCTTAAAGCGTGGTATGGCACTTATTTGGATGTTATGAGATGAGGGATCACAATGGTTTACATAATGTTCTTCTCTGTCGATTTCGTGATATGACCAAAATTATGAAAAAGGAAATGATGTGAACAACGACTAACGTGCTGTAATAAACAAATGTAGAACTGTGTGTCTGTGAGTGTCATACGGAAATGATGAAATCACTAATTGAAGAGATAAACATAGAGGCTGGTGAAATAATAAACTGATCTCCAGGTATCAGTATGAATTTTGTGAATCGGAGCTGTTGATAATTTTATAACTTGTCGATTGACGTTATTTATTGTTCCTTGCGAATTGATTTTCATTCAGAGTATTTCTGAGCATCAACATTTGACAACTGCAACTTCCAACTGAAGTGGTGATACCTTATCACGAAATAATTGACGTAATGAGGCAAGTGTTTTTACTGTTCAACTCATTTTTTTAAATATTATTGGTTTCGATTACTAAACAATTGTGTGGCAGTGTTATATCCTACAGAATTCATTGGAAAAAAGCAAAAATTCCTTCTGGCCTGACGTCCAACACCGACGGTTTGGAATCAACGAACAGTGAACAACAATGAATCACAGCGACCTCAGCCTTAAAGACGCTGTTTGATATATTAACTCGTGCGTCGTCCAGATTTTCGAGTACATAAAAGCATAAGTACGAATTCACAAACAGATCACAGGTTTCATCTATATTATTGAAATAAAACTTGTCAATGTATTTCAAAAACGTCCGTCAGGTTGAAATATATTTCATACAGAGCGGACGGACGTTGTTTGAATGCAATCAGAACAGATCACATTATATGATCTGTTATCATATGATAATCAAATAATATCAGGGCATCAGATGACTTCGAGTCCTGTGGTTTGCTCAAACTATAGATTGAGAAAAAAATTCGAACAATAGACAACAATAGACAATAATTTTAATTGGACCGAAATAAATTTTTTTATTAGGCGATGAGAAAACATACAGTAAATAAACATATGTAGTTTACCTTAGTTACTAAGCGTTTACTTATCATTCGGAAGAATGAAGATTAATTTTGATGCCACGCTTATTTGGTTGATAATTTGACTTTCCCGACCACAAAATGTAATCATGCTCACGCAGTCACCAGCACTCACAGTTATGTTCGAACACTCACAGGTGGACACATTATCTTTGTGGAACTTCTGTGTGTTTGAGATCGATTCGAAATTGATGAAGTAGTGAGTTATGAGGTAGAGACAGTGGCCGATGTTATTGTGAACTAGGTTGAAGTTGTGTATAAGTATCCAATCTCGAGTAGTCGAGCTGATTTATCATTTGTTAACTTTGAATCAGTGTCACCCATTTCTATGCATACCGATGATATACGCTGACGATGGAAATCACGTTTCGTCCGTCTTGAAAGCGTCAGCTAGTTCTGTCGATGTAGGATGTTGCTATATTTGCTGTCCACTATGTAGTCCATATTCTGAGAAACTATATGATGATGACATTGTGAATGTTTAAAATGTGTCAAGATATTATGAATCCAGTTTGTTTATAAACGTTTTCAATATTATTTGCTGAATGAATGGTTTTATTTTTCAGAATACATCTCAGCGTTCACATGTGTCGACTACCGCAATCCTTATCGTGGCAGTTGCAGTTATTTTGTTTTTTTATAATTTGTTGTTCTAGTTTTTGTTTACCTCTATATTCGTTATCGTTAATTTTTTTTCTTATTAAGTTATCTGTTTTTGAAGTAATATAATCTATTGAAATAAATTCAAAGAAATTGTTTTTCTCATGATTTACCTCAGTGGTTTTTTATCATTGAGAAATCAATACAGCATGTGTATTGAACTAACTTCTACGTGTTCTGTTTGTCCGAAACTTGCAAAAGCGCACTTGCTTTCATAGATAGTATAATTTGTTAAATCCACGATCAAAGTTACTTCATATGAAATAGATCTATAATAATTATAGGTATATGGAATTATCGCAAATAAGAACATTGAAGAATGAAAAGCTGTTTTAACAAAAACAGATGGATAGTTGTAGAATAAAGTTTCTCATATCATCCTGATCAGCAGGCAGTACAACTTAGGGTGTAACAGGTCCATGAATATCTGCATTATGAAGTCACATTAATTACGACTTTCGAACACATTCTAAGTATTGACAATTCAGTCAATAAGCTCGAATAAACAACACTGTGCTGACAAATATTGATTCAATTCGCATTATTACGTTAGCTCAGATAATCGATGATTGTTTGAAATACTATTACTGTAAAACATGGTAACAGTAATAGGCTCCAATAGACAGTTTTTCAGTAGACCACTTCAGTTAAATACGTTTTCGTGAATGATCAAAATTATTATTTGTGAGGACACACGGAATAAGGCGATTCATCATGGCGAATAATTTGTATGTAACAAGTACTATAATCGTTCTTAAAGCGCTATAAAAAAATATATTAGTTCCGAATAAAACCGCTGCAGGACATGTATATTACACACGCCGTACTGTATTTATTCACTATTATTGAAGAACGTCTTAGAAATTTCCATAAAGCCATGCCTGGAGCTGAATGGAAATGATAACATCAGAAAAAGAAGAGACATATATTGTTAAGCAGTCCAGATGTGATGACGGCAAGTTCAGCTGATCGATCGCATAAAACGTCTGTACCCTGTAATATTGTTTGTACATTGTGATAAAATAAATTCATCAGAATTCATTGTTGCATTATGTTGCGAAGAAAATACAATCGACATCAAAATTATGAAAATCAAAATAGACAAAATTTATGAAAACAAATGGAACAGAAATGACCCAAGATCAGACACAACAACACTAAGATATGTTTAAAGCAATCATGAAACGGAAAAATAAGGTGCGATTCAATAGTCTCCGGTTAAAAACCAGTATTATTGTAGCGCCTCCACATATATTCCAGTTCGATTACATTGATTTGCCTAAGCTCTTTCGATTAATTTATTTAACCAAGCCATTTGTATAGCAAAAACTCATATGTACGATTGGTATTTTTAATACCTGGTTTGTATGAGATTATACGACTGAGCATTGCTTACGCCTAAGCGCTATTATGTTAATCTCTTAATATTCCCATGAACTCACACGATTTGTATCGCTTGCATTAGAACTTGTCAATCATTAGTTGATTTAATTCATGTGGGTGCAAAACTATTTAGATTCATATGTCTAGCTTATATATATCTGAACCCGTGTATTTGTGTGAAATCAGAAATGTTGAAAGTGAATTTGTCAGTAGCTTGTCTCAGTTGTCTCGACACTGTTCAACAGTTCACATTCAGTCGAAATAAACAAACCTCGAAATAGTTTACTATGAGGAGCCGATCAACTGTTCCTTGTGGGATGTTATGTTCACGTACTTGTAACCTAGTTATGCATCAACCTGCTTCTCTCATCACTCACGATTTTCGCTCAAAAATCCATGAGTTTACATTGCCTAATGAACACATGTTCTGCCTACATATTAAGTGACATCACACGTCAACAGCTGTTCACACTTTCTGTGTGATCACAGAAATGAATAAGCCGAAACGAAATCATGTGCATATAGAAGATGCTGATTGGCCTAATCATTCACTGACTTGTTGATTGAAAGCCTTCACAACCGAATGCTGGATTCACCACACAATATCGCACCTTCGTCAAACGTGTACAATTTTATTTTATCCAATTCTATGCAGTGACTGTTCATTCTTTATAAAAACTTATTTCAATTCCGCAGACTGAAGGCATTTCCATTTCCTGAAAACATATCGATCTTTAGGTTGGGAAGTAGCGTTTACTCAAGTGAAGTTGTCAGTCGATTTTGCGAATCGTAGAATGATACTAGTGAATTTCGTTTGTTTGATTTGTTGCTCCGCTGAACTGTCTGTAGGTGTCACATTCGAAGCATATATTTGACGAGCCTGTTCCTATCAAATATACACTCTGATGACAAGTTACATGAGCATATTGCACATATAGATGTATTTCATAAATGATTTGGAAACATTCATTGACCGCCCATCACAGCCATACTGAAGCTGAATACTTAGTTGCACTTCCATACTGTCCGATTCAAAATGAGTACTATGCAAAAGACATTTATTTTTATCAATGTCAACATTCCACCAAAATCACACCTTGAAATCACGTTTTTGCTTAGTGTGTAGTTCACTAGAATATGCATACCATAGTCAAAGTCCTTCGTCAGCCAAATCAAAGTTTCAAGTTGATGGTAGTTAGATATTTTTACGTAGTTTATATAATTCACATTTCTCGTGAAACAGCTCAACCCGGATATTTGTGTGTAATCAGAAATGTTGAAAGTGAATTTGTCAGTAGCTTGTCTCAGTTGTCTCGACACTGTTCAACAGTTCACATTCAGTCGAAATAAACAAGCCTCGAAATAGTTTACTATGAGGAGCCGATCAACTGTTCCTTGTGGGATGTTATGTTCACGTACTTGTAACCTAGTTATGCATCAACCTGCTTCTCTCATCACTCACGATTTTCGCTCAAAAATCCATGAGTTTACATTGCCTAATGAACACATGTTCTGCCTACATATTAAGTGACATCACACGTCAACAGCTGTTCACACTTTCTGTGTGATCACAGAAATGAATAAGCCGAAACGAAATCATGTGCATATAGAAGATGCTGATTGGCCTAATCATTCACTGACTTGTTGATTGAAAGCCTTCACAACCGAATGCTGGATTCACCACACAATATCGCACCTTCGTCAAACGTGTACAATTTTATTTTATCCAATTCTATGCAGTGACTGTTCATTCATTTTGAAACTCCGGTAATTGATCGGTCGGTGGGCATTTCCATTTTCTGAAAACATATCGATCTTTAGGTTGGGAAGTAGCGTTTACTCAAGTGAAGTCGTCAGTCGATTTTGCGAATCGTAGAATGATACTAGTGAATTTCGTTTGTTTGATTTGTTGCTCCGCTGAACTGTCTGTAGGTGTCACATTCGAAGCATATATTTGACGAGCCTGTTCCTATCAAATATACACTCTGATGACAAGTTACATGAGCATATTGCACATATAGATGTATTTCATAAATGATTTGGAAACATTCATTGACCGCCCATCACAGCCATACTGAAGCTGAATACTTAGTTGCACTTCCATACTGTCCGATTCAAAATGAGTACTATGCAAAAGACATTTATTTTTATCAATGTCAACATTCCACCAAAATCACACCTTGAAATCACGTTTTTGCTTAGTGTTTAGTTCACTAGAATATGCATACCATAGTCAAAGTCCTTCGTCAGCCAAATCAAAGTTTCAAGTTGATGGTAGTTAGATATTTTTACGTAGTTTATATAATTCACATTTCTCGTGAAACAGCTCAACCCGGATATTTGTGTGTAATCAGAAATGTTGAAAGTGAATTTGTCAGTAGCTTGTCTCAGTTGTCTCGACACTGTTCAACAGTTCACATTCAGTCGAAATAAACAAGCCTCGAAATAGTTTACTATGAGGAGCCGATCAACTGTTCCTTGTGGGATGTTATGTTCACGTACTTGTAACCTAGTTATGCATCAACCTGCTTCTCTCATCACTCACGATTTTCGCTCAAAAATCCATGAGTTTACATTGCCTAATGAACACATGTTCTGCCTACATATTAAGTGACATCACACGTCAACAGCTGTTCACACTTTCTGTGTGATCACAGAAATGAATAAGCCGAAACGAAATCATGTGCATATAGAAGATGCTGATTGGCCTAATCATTCACTGACTTGTTGATTGAAAGCCTTCACAACCGAATGCTGGATTCACCACACAATATCGCACCTTCGTCAAACGTGTACAATTTTATTTTATCCAATTCTATGCAGTGACTGTTCATTCATTTTGAAACTCCGGTAATTGATCGGTCGGTGGGCATTTCCATTTTCTGAAAACATATCGATCTTTAGGTTGGGAAGTAGCGTTTACTCAAGTGAAGTTGTCAGTCGATTTTGCGAATCGTAGAATGATACTAGTGAATTTCGTTTGTTTGATTTGTTGCTCCGCTGAACTGTCTGTAGGTGTCACATTCGAAGCATATATTTGACGAGCCTGTTCCTATCAAATATACACTCTGATGACAAGTTACATGAGCATATTGCACATATAGATGTATTTCATAAATGATTTGGAAACATTCATTGACCGCCCATCACAGCCATACTGAAGCTGAATACTTAGTTGCACTTCCATACTGTCCGATTCAAAATGAGTACTGTGCAAAAGACATTTATTTTTATCAATGTCAACATTCCACCAAAATCACACCTTGAAATCACGTTTTTGCTTAGTGTTTAGTTCACTAGATTATGCATACCATAGTCAAAGTCCTTCGTCAGCCAAATCAAAGTTTCAAGTTGATGGTAGTTAGATATTTTTACGTAGTTTATATAATTCACATTTCTCGTGAAACAGCTCAACCCGGATATTTGTGTGTAATCAGAAATGTTGAAAGTGAATTTGTCAGTAGCTTGTCTCAGTTGTCTCGACACTGTTCAACAGTTCACATTCAGTCGAAATAAACAAGCCTCGAAATAGTTTACTATGAGGAGCCGATCAACTGTTCCTTGTGGGATGTTATGTTCACGTACTTGTAACCTAGTTATGCATCAACCTGCTTCTCTCATCACTCACGATTTTCGCTCAAAAATCCATGAGTTTACATTGCCTAATGAACACATGTTCTGCCTACATATTAAGTGACATCACACGTCAACAGCTGTTCACACTTTCTGTGTGATCACAGAAATGAATAAGCCGAAACGAAATCATGTGCATATAGAAGATGCTGATTGGCCTAATCATTCACTGACTTGTTGATTGAAAGCCTTCACAACCGAATGCTGGATTCACCACACAATATCGCACCTTCGTCAAACGTGTACAATTTTATTTTATCCAATTCTATGCAGTGACTGTTCATTCATTTTGAAACTCCGGTAATTGATCGGTCGGTGGGCATTTCCATTTTCTGAAAACATATCGATCTTTAGGTTGGGAAGTAGCGTTTACTCAAGTGAAGTTGTCAGTCGATTTTGCGAATCGTAGAATGATACTAGTGAATTTCGTTTGTTTGATTTGTTGCTCCGCTGAACTGTCTGTAGGTGTCACATTCGAAGCATATATTTGACGAGCCTGTTCCTATCAAATATACACTCTGATGACAAGTTACATGAGCATATTGCACATATAGATGTATTTCATAAATGATTTGGAAACATTCATTGACCGCCCATCACAGCCATACTGAAGCTGAATACTTAGTTGCACTTCCATACTGTCCGATTCAAAATGAGTACTATGCAAAAGACATTTATTTTTATCAATGTCAACATTCCACCAAAATCACACCTTGAAATCACGTTTTTGCTTAGTGTGTAGTTCACTAGAATATGCATACCATAGTCAAAGTCCTTCGTCAGCCAAATCAAAGTTTCAAGTTGATGGTAGTTAGATATTTTTACGTAGTTTATATAATTCACATTTCTCGTGAAACAGCTCAACCCGGATATTTGTGTGTAATCAGAAATGTTGAAAGTGAATTTGTCAGTAGCTTGTCTCAGTTGTCTCGACACTGTTCAACAGTTCACATTCAGTCGAAATAAACAAGCCTCGAAATAGTTTACTATGAGGAGCCGATCAACTGTTCCTTGTGTGATGTTATGTTCACGTACTTGTAACCTAGTTATGCATCAACCTGCTTCTCTCATCACTCACGATTTTCGCTCAAAAATCCATGAGTTTACATTGCCTAATGAACACATGTTCTGCCTACATATTAAGTGACATCACACGTCAACAGCTGTTCACACTTTCTGTGTGATCACAGAAATGAATAAGCCGAAACGAAATCATGTGCATATAGAAGATGCTGATTGGCCTAATCATTCACTGACTTGTTGATTGAAAGCCTTCACAACCGAATGCTGGATTCACCACACAATATCGCACCTTCGTCAAACGTGTACAATTTTATTTTATCCAATTCTATGCAGTGACTGTTCATTCATTTTGAAACTCCGGTAATTGATCGGTCGGTGGGCATTTCCATTTTCTGAAAACATATCGATGTTTAGGTTGGGAAGTAGCGTTTACTCAGGTGAAGTTGTCAGTCGATTTTGCGAATCGTAGAATGATACTAGTGAATTTCGTTTGTTTGATTTGTTGCTCCGCTGAACTGTCTGTAGGTGTCACATTCGAAGCATATATTTGACGAGCCTGTTCCTATCAAATATACACTCTGATGACAAGTTACATGAGCATATTGCACATATAGATGTATTTCATAAATGATTTGGAAACATTCATTGACCGCCCATCACAGCCATACTGAAGCTGAATACTTAGTTGCACTTCCATACTGTCCGATTCAAAATGAGTACTATGCAAAAGACATTTATTTTTATCAATGTCAACATTCCACCAAAATCACACCTTGAAATCACGTTTTTGCTTAGTGTTTAGTTCACTAGAATATGCATACCATAGTCAAAGTCCTTCGTCAGCCAAATCAAAGTTTCAAGTTGATGGTAGTTAGATATTTTTACGTAGTTTATATAATTCACATTTCTCGTGAAACAGCTCAACCCGGATATTTGTGTGTAATCAGAAATGTTGAAAGTGAATTTGTCAGTAGCTTGTCTCAGTTGTCTCGACACTGTTCAACAGTTCACATTCAGTCGAAATAAACAAGCCTCGAAATAGTTTACTATGAGGAGCCGATCAACTGTTCCTTGTGGGATGTTATGTTCACGTACTTGTAACCTAGTTATGCATCAACCTGCTTCTCTCATCACTCACGATTTTCGCTCAAAAATCCATGAGTTTACATTGCCTAATGAACACATGTTCTGCCTACATATTAAGTGACATCACACGTCAACAGCTGTTCACACTTTCTGTGTGATCACAGAAATGAATAAGCCGAAACGAAATCATGTGCATATAGAAGATGCTGATTGGCCTAATCATTCACTGACTTGTTGATTGAAAGCCTTCACAACCGAATGCTGGATTCACCACACAATATCGCACCTTCGTCAAACGTGTACAATTTTATTTTATCCAATTCTATGCAGTGACTGTTCATTCATTTTGAAACTCCGGTAATTGATCGGTCGGTGGGCATTTCCATTTTCTGAAAACATATCGATCTTTAGGTTGGGAAGTAGCGTTTACTCAAGTGAAGTTGTCAGTCGATTTTGCGAATCGTAGAATGATACTAGTGAATTTCGTTTGTTTGATTTGTTGCTCCGCTGAACTGTCTGTAGGTGTCACATTCGAAGCATATATTTGACGAGCCTGTTCCTATCAAATATACACTCTGATGACAAGTTACATGAGCATATTGCACATATAGATGTATTTCATAAATGATTTGGAAACATTCATTGACCGCCCATCACAGCCATACTGAAGCTGAATACTTAGTTGCACTTCCATACTGTCCGATTCAAAATGAGTACTATGCAAAAGACATTTATTTTTATCAATGTCAACATTCCACCAAAATCACACCTTGAAATCACGTTTTTGCTTAGTGTTTAGTTCACTAGAATATGCATACCATAGTCAAAGTCCTTCGTCAGCCAAATCAAAGTTTCAAGTTGATGGTAGTTAGATATTTTTACGTAGTTTATATAATTCACATTTCTCGTGAAACAGCTCAACCCGGATATTTGTGTGTAATCAGAAATGTTGAAAGTGAATTTGTCAGTAGCTTGTCTCAGTTGTCTCGACACTGTTCAACAGTTCACATTCAGTCGAAATAAACAAGCCTCGAAATAGTTTACTATGAGGAGCCGATCAACTGTTCCTTGTGGGATGTTATGTTCACGTACTTGTAACCTAGTTATGCATCAACCTGCTTCTCTCATCACTCACGATTTTCGCTCAAAAATCCATGAGTTTACATTGCCTAATGAACACATGTTCTGCCTACATATTAAGTGACATCACACGTCAACAGCTGTTCACACTTTCTGTGTGATCACAGAAATGAATAAGCCGAAACGAAATCATGTGCATATAGAAGATGCTGATTGGCCTAATCATTCACTGACTTGTTGATTGAAAGCCTTCACAACCGAATGCTGGATTCACCACACAATATCGCACCTTCGTCAAACGTGTACAATTTTATTTTATCCAATTCTATGCAGTGACTGTTCATTCATTTTGAAACTCCGGTAATTGATCGGTCGGTGGGCATTTCCATTTTCTGAAAACATATCGATGTTTAGGTTGGGAAGTAGCGTTTACTCAAGTGAAGTTGTCAGTCGATTTTGCGAATCGTAGAATGATACTAGTGAATTTCGTTTGTTTGATTTGTTGCTCCGCTGAACTGTCTGTAGGTGTCACATTCGAAGCATATATTTGACGAGCCTGTTCCTATCAAATATACACTCTGATGACAAGTTACATGAGCATATTGCACATATAGATGTATTTCATAAATGATTTGGAAACATTCATTGACCGCCCATCACAGCCATACTGAAGCTGAATACTTAGTTGCACTTCCATACTGTCCGATTCAAAATGAGTACTATGCAAAAGACATTTATTTTTATCAATGTCAACATTCCACCAAAATCACACCTTGAAATCACGTTTTTGCTTAGTGTTTAGTTCACTAGAATATGCATACCATAGTCAAAGTCCTTCGTCAGCCAAATCAAAGTTTCAAGTTGATGGTAGTTAGATATTTTTACGTAGTTTATATAATTCACATTTCTCGTGAAACAGCTCAACCCGGATATTTGTGTGTAATCAGAAATGTTGAAAGTGAATTTGTCAGTAGCTTGTCTCAGTTGTCTCGACACTGTTCAACAGTTCACATTCAGTCGAAATAAACAAACCTCGAAATAGTTTACTATGAGGAGCCGATCAACTGTTCCTTGTGGGATGTTATGTTCACGTACTTGTAACCTAGTTATGCATCAACCTGCTTCTCTCATCACTCACGATTTTCGCTCAAAAATCCATGAGTTTACATTGCCTAATGAACACATGTTCTGCCTACATATTAAGTGACATCACACGTCAACAGCTGTTCACACTTTCTGTGTGATCACAGAAATGAATAAGCCGAAACGAAATCATGTGCATATAGAAGATGCTGATTGGCCTAATCATTCACTGACTTGTTGATTGAAAGCCTTCACAACCGAATGCTGGATTCACCACACAATATCGCACCTTCGTCAAACGTGTACAATTTTATTTTATCCAATTCTATGCAGTGACTGTTCATTCATTTTGAAACTCCGGTAATTGATCGGTCGGTGGGCATTTCCATTTTCTGAAAACATATCGATCTTTAGGTTGGGAAGTAGCGTTTACTCAAGTGAAGTCGTCAGTCGATTTTGCGAATCGTAGAATGATACTAGTGAATTTCGTTTGTTTGATTTGTTGCTCCGCTGAACTGTCTGTAGGTGTCACATTCGAAGCATATATTTGACGAGCCTGTTCCTATCAAATATACACTCTGATGACAAGTTACATGAGCATATTGCACATATAGATGTATTTCATAAATGATTTGGAAACATTCATTGACCGCCCATCACAGCCATACTGAAGCTGAATACTTAGTTGCACTTCCATACTGTCCGATTCAAAATGAGTACTGTGCAAAAGACATTTATTTTTATCAATGTCAACATTCCACCAAAATCACACCTTGAAATCACGTTTTTGCTTAGTGTTTAGTTCACTAGAATATGCATACCATGGAAATCGTCCTTCATCAGCCAAATCAAATTTTCAAGTTGATGGTAGTTAGATATTTTTACGTAGTTTATATAATTCACATTTCTCGTGAAACAGCTCAACCCGGATATTTGTGTGTAATCAGAAATGTTGAAAGTGAATTTGTCAGTAGCTTGTCTCAGTTGTCTCGACACTGTTCAACAGTTCACATTCAGTCGAAATAAACAAGCCTCGAAATAGTTTACTATGAGGAGCCGATCAACTGTTCCTTGTGTGATGTTATGTTCACGTACTTGTAACCTAGTTATGCATCAACCTGCTTCTCTCATCACTCACGATTTTCGCTCAAAAATCCATGAGTTTACATTGCCTAATGAACACATGTTCTGCCTACATATTAAGTGACATCACACGTCAACAGCTGTTCACACTTTCTGTGTGATCACAGAAATGAATAAGCCGAAACGAAATCATGTGCATATAGAAGATGCTGATTGGCCTAATCATTCACTGACTTGTTGATTGAAAGCCTTCACAACCGAATGCTGGATTCACCACACAATATCGCACCTTCGTCAAACGTGTACAATTTTATTTTATCCAATTCTATGCAGTGACTGTTCATTCATTTTGAAACTCCGGTAATTGATCGGTCGGTGGGCATTTCCATTTTCTGAAAACATATCGATCTTTAGGTTGGGAAGTAGCGTTTACTCAAGTGAAGTCGTCAGTCGATTTTGCGAATCGTAGAATGATACTAGTGAATTTCGTTTGTTTGATTTGTTGCTCCGCTGAACTGTCTGTAGGTGTCACATTCGAAGCATATATTTGACGAGCCTGTTCCTATCAAATATACACTCTGATGACAAGTTACATGAGCATATTGCACATATAGATGTATTTCATAAATGATTTGGAAACATTCATTGACCGCCCATCACAGCCATACTGAAGCTGAATACTTAGTTGCACTTCCATACTGTCCGATTCAAAATGAGTACTGTGCAAAAGACATTTATTTTTATCAATGTCAACATTCCACCAAAATCACACCTTGAAATCACGTTTTTGCTTAGTGTTTAGTTCACTAGAATATGCATACCATGGAAATCGTCCTTCATCAGCCAAATCAAAGTTTCAAGTTGATGGTAGTTAGATATTTTTACGTAGTTTATATAATTCACATTTCTCGTGAAACAGCTCAACCCGGATATTTGTGTGTAATCAGAAATGTTGAAAGTGAATTTGTCAGTAGCTTGTCTCAGTTGTCTCGACACTGTTCAACAGTTCACATTCAGTCGAAATAAACAAGCCTCGAAATAGTTTACTATGAGGAGCGATCAACTGTTCCTTGTGGGATGTTATGTTCACGTACTTGTAACCTAGTTATGCATCAACCTGCTTCTCTCATCACTCACGATTTTCGCTCAAAAATCCATGAGTTTACATTGCCTAATGAACACATGTTCTGCCTACATATTAAGTGACATCACACGTCAACCAGCTGTTCAGACTTTCTGTGTGATCACAGAAATGAATAAGCCGAAACGAATCATGTGCATATAGAAGATGCTGATTGGCCTAATCATTCACTGACTTGTTGATTGAAAGCCTTCACAACCGAATGCTGGATTCACCACACAATATCGCACCTTCGTCAAACGTGTACAATTTTATTTTTATCCAATTCTATGCAGTGACTGTTAATCATTTTGAAACTCAGGAACTTAATAAAATTATCTCAACAACTTCCTACTAATTTAATTGAAATACAGTCTTTTAAATGAATGAAGGACATTCAGCCTCACTCTGATTTCTTATTTCTAGGCCACTGTTTTAGCCCCGATCTGAGTGGATGTCTGAATTACTGAAATCCGCCTTTTTGCACAAATTTTTACATTCACAGTCTTAGTCTATTCTTGATCATTCCAGCGTTGTTGTTTGAAAAACTGACCGACGATTATCAGAATTGCGATAATCAGTGAAAACCTGTGCAGTGACTGTTATTTACCTTCGTAATTCGCTCGTCCAAACGATCTTTACTAAAAAGGCGCTGACGGTTATTCTTTTCGAAAGGCAAGTACAATATTTTGAATATGTTCATTTTGGCACATTATAAATGAAACAGCAGTCTACGAGAAAACTTAGTAAGTGACGCCCGCTAAAGAGAACTGAAAAAAATATTCCATAGCGCCATCACAATCAACATATTCAATAATATGCGACATTCAGAGAATATTTTCCTATTTCAAAATCATGTTCATCGGAATGAGAAATTCCTAATTGATTCGAATTTCATCGTTGATCAGTTTTTTTAACTCTTGTTGTTAAAGGTGTATATGGCTTCATATGTATTGTATTTAGCATACTGATATGCATCTATCCATGTAGAGGTCATCGTAAATGAATGGCGAATAAGTCAAAAAAATATCTTTTCACAGTCTAACAGTGCGTATTTTTTGTCAGCTCGTTCAATCGACACTGTAGTCGATTAGTGATCAGTAAGTTACTTTTAATGTTTTCGATTTACAGATGTGTTGCTATCCGTCGATATTTCGAATTTCATTCAACTTTTTTTCATGAAAATAGTAATTTTACAACTAATTAATAATCATATGAAAAAAAGAATAATTTTTATAAATCAGAAAATTAAGGCGACCAATCAAAACACTCAATCTTATTTATCATCGCCATTAGTTAGTCTAAATTGTCCAATCAAGAATAAGTATTTTCTTGATCTTAAATTCTACTGAAACTGAGTCGATGATGTATAAACAACGATTCTAAAGAATTCATTTATTCAACAGTTTTGATAAGTGATCAGTTTGGCGTTTTGATTATTAGGTAAAGTATATTGTAACTTGAGTTTTACCAACTGAAATCATAATATTGTTTTCAGATATTCCAAATAAGAATAATACAATGCCATCCATTCGACTGATTTTAGTTTTTTTGATTGAAATTTCATTTCTCACCTACTCAGAATGTCAAATTGCCTGCGACAAAGTGCGGGATATAAACTTTCCTCTATATAGTGAAATTGTGTATCAAAGCAAATCTTACGTACAGGTAGGAGTGTGTTATGTAAAATATTTACCTACAACTAGCTCGACCGTTACTATTACACCCAAATCATTCATCTTAATCGGTCAAATCCCTATGTAATTGCAACGTTTGATGAAGTGAAGATACCTCCGGTAAGTACTGTGAATAGTTGATCTGAACTGAAAATTTATTTGCTCACATTATTTATTTTACTCAAGAAAGTCAGACTGCCATTCCAATTTGAATTCTACGGTGAACTGTACGATAAGATCCTTGTGTTACAAAACTGTAAGACGCCTAATTTCCATTGAATTAGTTTGTTGTTTAACGAGTGTGTTATCAAAAAATTTTTTAAGTATTTGCAGACAGTTTTATTTTATGACTCAAAGAAAATCTATCTATTTGTTTTTATTTATTATCAACAGACCAGTTACATTTAGGTGCCATAGGCAAAGAGCTTGATGGGCTTCATAGAATTTTCATTTTTTGGTATGCTTCATACAGTTCAAATGTATATACTGCACGTCAAGGTGAGTTATGTTATTATTAAGATGATTACCTAATTGTGTATGTTTGCTCAGTATATTTCAAACATAAACCGTTGAATGCGGATTTAGTGATCAAGAAGTTAAACGTTTGCGCTCATTAAAAGCAATCTTGTTGTTTACTTATGAAATCGTCTACTTGCCCCAAAAATGATGACCATACTAGAATGAAAGATTGTATAAACTTCCAATGGTTCACAGTTTGCACGTTGTTGCTGATTGCTAATTTCACAACAGTCAACGCAATGATTATTGATATGAGGATGAAAACTCCCTATGAAGCTCATTATTTCATGGATTCCATGTATTCTATCTGTTTTTGCTGTTTCAGATAACGTAATGGCCATCAAGTGGTTGTCTGAGAATAATGAATGTAAATTGTGTTTATATATATATATATATATATATATATATATATATATATATATATATATACGTATTATATTATGTTATATTTAAATGAAGTTGTTTTTCAATTGATTGAAGTACTACATTATGATTAGGCTACACAGCCTATTGAGAAGTGAGACAAGATTAAAAGACTGAATTTCATTTAAATAATGAACACGCATTATATTTTGTTTGTTACCTCATAGATGTGCGTAAAATATTGACATATATTATCTGGTTGACATATCCACTCATGAAAAGTATATCTCCAGATTATATACTTTTCAACGCTTACATTGTTTTGATGGAAGAGCCGATAGGATTATATGTAATAATTCACAAACGAATCTACATGCAATACAAACTGTCATACGCGACAAGAAAGCGAACATTCAAACAATTTTTTGCATGTCATGATGTTTTTGCTCAGGAAGGTTACACCTCACAGTTTATATTATTTAATAAACACGAGTTACGTAGTTGAATTCCATCAATTCAGCGATAAGTAGAGATTAAAATTAAAATTCGACTTCTTCCATCAGGCTAGATCGATTGTAATTTGAAATGCAACTTCAATTGTACAAAGCACAATTTGTATTTGAGTGCTTGATAAGCCGAATCGAAATTATGTGTCCTTGTCATTAACCTGTCAGTCACACCACTGAAATCATTGAGATCTAATGAACGCAAAACAATTCCATTATCACTGTATGTTTGAATAGGTATGATCTATTTCAGAACATTTTTACAGTCCTAAATTGAATAATAACACTTGAATAGTAATCTTCATTTCTATTGACTAACATACTTGATTATAATTTTTAAATTCAATCCAGTTCAGGTTTATTGTTATTTGTATGCAAACGGAAACATTTCCATTTATTATGAAAAGGTAAGTCAACTACTTGAATAATACAAGAAGTCAATTTAAGCTTTCACGTTGAATCGACTATCTCTTTTATTACGCACCTGTGACCGAAGAGCGTTCAAAAGTTTTTCATTATTGAAAGTGTCAACTAGATCTAAATTCACAGTTAGTTGTAAATTAATAGACAGTTGAATGTTTGCTTGAAACACACTATCCGGTTACATGTTCAACAGGAATCGTGTGTTCCGTTTTTCATGTATACACAGATTATTTAGTATTGAAAGTTTTGTGCGAGATAGTGAAGTAGTTTGAACAAAGTAAACAGATCTATTTTTATGAAGGAGATTTACTATGGTCAGGTATTCAATTGAATTTTCATATTTCACTCTCAGATACCTGATGACCAAGGTTACAATGAAATGCTGCAGCAGATAGTTGATGACTTCGAATGTCAAGGTAATAAATATTTGAAGGAATCTTGTTTCCCGATATACAAAGATCTCACTCATCAGACGTCTATTGACTTAACTGCGATACATAATCCTTATCTGCTTAACACGAAAAATTCAGTTGAATAGCGAAAATTGCTTCGTTTGTTGAATATAACTTTTGAAAGTTGTTAATAATCGAGAGAGTCAAGCAAAACTAGCTTTATTTGAAGTGTGTCTTTTCTGCAACGTTGAATTACAACACGCGATTTTGGGGCTGCCTGATTTCATTGCTTTTGTTAAACTGCTAAATTTAGCAGACTCAGTCTGATCTCATATAGATATGTAAAAACATCCATTTTATTTGAATTTTTATTAGTCGGACAATAAACATCAGTATTCAAAACAAACGAAACATTTCTAAATGCCGTTTTTTGTCTAAGTGGCTCCGTTCGTTTCAAAAGCTCAAAAGAACAGATTTCGACTGATGCTAATTGAAATTACGATTCAACATTTCGTCCAACGTTCATAGGTAGATAACTGTCCACATAAAACCACAGTACAGGACTGATTAAAATTAGAATAACTACGTTTTCAGACACTTAGTACCATATGATTCACTGGTCGGAACAGAAATAAACTGAAAACACAATTTGTATTACAGCATTTTGATTCACAAAATGAACATTTTGAAGTCGAGTAAATAGCTGGAAAAAGTGACTTGTTTTCAAGTATAAGAACAAATAACTTCTATTCTCAAGCCGAACAAAATTTTGTCAGCTTAACATGGGAGGTAACTGCAACCCTGAATGAATTATTCAACTAAAATTGGGAATGTCTGAAAAGAGAACATTCCAATTATTGTTCGCACTATTATGTCACTATTGAATTGTTGATCAACATCGAATAAATTGAAATCGGATAAACGTTCCTATCTTTCTACACACTGTTCCACAGTAGCAGTGCTCATACGAAATCAAATCATACTTCTTGAGGCGCACCTTGTTATCACATCTGATTGGGAAACAGAGTGAAACAAGTTAGTGAAGTTTGTATGTGATTCGACTAACGAGTTGTCGAATTTGACGACGTGCAAATAACCAAATTTCAATGTGCGATTGATCCTACAATCATCAGATTTAGTGCTAATAAATATTGCATTCAGAAATTACTGACGATTCTATCCCTAGACTGAGTTTAGCATTTGATGTAATGTTACATTGATGAAAACTATCACTAACGAATTTACATTGTCCTTTCCGAATTTATCCCAGTACACTTTACAAAAAATATGGGAAATAAATTTAACATGAATAAAGATATCGATACGTACAGATATACGTCCATATCTATATATCAAATAGTTCAAATGTATTACTCAATCTGCATTAGACAGTTTATAATATAAAATGTGAAATTATTTTGAAAGATTTTAGTTAATTTTCTAAATGAGAAAAATTTAACAGATAATATTTTTCTTTGAAGAGCAAGGTTTCTCATATACAACAATAATTTATAATAAAATGGATGGCCGTGGATTCTTCGTCAAACCTGGCACGTTAGTGGAGTATAAACCAATGTCAAGTATGTAGAAAATAAATTCTTTCAATGGACTTGACATTTTACTAACCCTATAAACTTATTACTTCTTTGATTTTAATACGGCTGACCTCTAATCACAGACACACCCACCTGCGTAAGAATATCACGGTTATCATTCAGTAATTTCCTGCTTTAGTTTTTCATAGTCCACTTCCATATAGTCTGCATAATCACAGAGTATAAGCTTGGAAATAAACAAACAGTCCAGAATGTTATAAAGATAATCGTTTCTCTGCTTATCGCACAGATTTATTGCTGTGTTGAAATTCAATGAAGTGATTCATATCATCGATTGAATTCCTTATGCATATACATTATTTTTTGAGTTGAGAACCATCACGTTAAGAGCAGTATCCCCTTCCGCACGCAAAGTACATTGTCATATATCCTAAGCTACTAGTGTTTACCAGTGTACTAGTGTTTTTATTTATGAAGAGGCGCAGTGATAATCAATTTCACAGTTTACAGATAATTGACAACGTTGTCATTCAATCCTTTTGACAGAGTTTTGCTCTAAACAAAAATCATCTGAAGAATGTTTTGACTCAACGACACAAAAAGTTGAATGTTATTGGTGTCCAGCGATCGAAAAATGTAGCAATGGTTACGATTATCATATCGTTAAATGGTTGGAAAATGACTGTGTTAGAAAAGCAAGTATATTTTTGTACCTAATATATTTTTTCAATTTTCTTATTCCAATTATTTTAAATGATTTGTGAAAAAAAGATTATTCATTGATCTCAACAAATGTAGTAAGCGCTTATTTCGATGTATTGATTGACAGTATCACGATGGTTGACATCATGTTTCCTACTGTCGATTTAATGCTATCACCAAAATTATAACCAACAAATTTCATCCTGAATTATGTCTATGTAAAGCTTGTGTGTCTTTGAACGTCAGTCAAAAATGTTTAAGTCACGACTTTTATATATAAACATCGAGGTTGATGGAATTATGAATTATTTTCATGGTATAGATAGAGACCTGTAAATCTGCACAAACTATGACGTTCACTGTGAATCGATGTTCACAACAGGATGAATGAATATTTCACTCATAAACGATGATTATTTGTTCGGATTTTTTAGAATATTTCTCGGCCGAAAACGGATGATAATGAGGCAAGTACTATGTATATTTTACACATTATTTTCTTTATTTTTCTTACTCTGCAGAACGCTTGATTTACTTTGTATTATGTGGTAGTGTCAAGTGTTCCAAAACTGATAGGTATACTTAAATACAGGAAAAACATAATTCCCTTGCTCAACGCATAAAGGAACTGCGAAGGTTGCTAGAAGTGAAATTCATAATCTGATACATAAAAACAAAACTATAAATTCACAATGTTTCAGATTTTATTTCTTTCAGAATATTTCGAAGACTACGGTTATCGTCATCGCGACAATCACAGTTATTTTGTTCTGTATTTCAATGCTTGTAGTTTTTGTGTACTTATATTTTCGGCATCATCAATTCTTTTTAATTTCACGTTACCTATTTTCTAAGTAATAAAATCGGTTAAAAGGAACCGTATACGATATTTTTCGGTGAAAAGGGATTTGTATTTGATCATTTGTGTTGACAGTTTGCTAATATTTAAAATAAATTACAGAATAACCTTGCAAGTGAACCACTAGTTTTTTTTAGCTTGAACAAACGTACCAACCAGATAAAATAATTTTATTCGCTGAACCTATGGCTAAGAACATAAAACGTCTACGTTTATCACAGTGTTGATGCAAGATGACGAAAATCGAAACTGTTCGACTTTCGCATGATCAAATTTCTAGTTCGTTTCGCAGATCTAAAATTACTATCGTTATACCGAACTTTTCTACAGATTGGTACGTACTTATTGAATATCTGTTTTGTAGAAATAGATAGAACAATCGAGGATACGTTTGCTCTCAGCATATTGAATTGCAGCCAGTACTCATAAGAGTGTACCAATCGTAGTTATATATGAGTTGTGAGAACTCCTAAATTAATTTAATGAATGTCAAACAAATTAGGATAGTATCAATTTAATTGACCCCAATTCTGAGATAACCGAACTACACGCCAACTGTCTCTAGTAAGTATGAAATGCCCCATAGATAGATGATTGATTCAGTATTTTTCTAACTGACCTGCCTCGCATTACACGAAGTAGTGATGAACTTCAATGATACTAATCATAATTTTGAAGCCAGTGTATTTGTAATAGCGATAATATTGAATAAAACACGCCTAAGCATGAAATAATGCAGAAAGTCATTATTGAGGCAGTACTGATGATGAATTGTACATATCATAACTAATGACATGCCAGATAGTCAAGTTAAATTTAGAATATCGTTTGTACGTACATTTGCTCATTGAGCAGTACCACGTAATCTCACAGAAGCAATTGAGAGTTGAAACACCCCAGTATTAGAAGGGTTAGTAGTATTGAGAAAGTGTACCTTTTAGGGACATTTTGTTGGAAGAATAATCCTGTTAAGTGATACTGAGAAATTTTAGAATTATGAAGAATATAATTTTAGCGATACATCACTGTGTTTATAAGCATCAGTTTCATCAGATTCGAACCACAATAAAATATTTATGTTTGTCGTACAAAGCATGAACATATGCCGTTTGAATAGATTGTTGGTAAAATATAAATCATCTTTAACCACATATAAAGCTGTCATACAATATTGATGCATCTCATGTAATATGCCTAATCAAATGGAATGTGTCAGGAAATCAAACAGTTTTATATACAATGTATTTTAACAGAAGTACATACGTCAGTGTCAATATCAATATTGCTAAAACTATATGTGGCATGCAACAACAGTTCCAAAAAATTGAACGATTTTTATTGCATTGATTGAGGTCATCACGAGATAACTCTGTATTATATAAGCCACAATACCGAATGTCAGCAATGGTAAAAAGACGTGTACACGTTATTGCATCGTTTAGAAGCACGAAGACTGTCTTGTTTAATACAAATACTTATTAGAATGTGACTTCATCCAGGAAGTGAATGAAATTCGTCTTTGTCCTACATATAATTCTTTTCAGTAGATTTTTCATAGATTTGCTTTTCAATGATGCAACATCTTATGTTCGTTGTATTTCATTGTGCTAAATCCTTGTCAATATGACATATTGACATATTGCTTTATGTTATGAGTATAAAACAGCCTTACCAGTCACACGCGTGACATTGTTTCATTCAATTCACTTTGAAAACGATCATAAAGGTTTACAGGGGTTTGCATCAAATATTCAAAATAACATTAGGATGAGAAAAAGCAGCTTATTCTCATATAGCATTTTAAAAGATAATGACTACTTCACTGATTATAAATATATGATTACCTGTATTGAGTTTCCAACCATTCTCTCTATCCTACTTACTTAAGTACGCATGTTACCTACATTGGAGCATTGTCCGCCCACCAGTTCTCTACGACCAACTCTTTCCTAGGCTTCCCTTTAAAATTCTGTCCAATTTTTGTTCATTCTTTCTATATTCTCAGCGTTATGTGCTCTTAGGCATTCGTCTTTTCTATCTGAATTGCGGGTTCCAGGTAAAGGCTTATCTCGTGACGCAGTAAGTGCTTTGCATTAGGTGCGTCCCGTCAACTTCCATAGCCTCTTCCTGATTTCCAACTCAGCTGGAATCTCGTTTGTTCTCTTCCACAGTAAGTTGTTGTTGATGGTGTCTGGCCAACGAATTCAAAGTATTTTGCGTAGACAGTTGTTAATAAACACTTGTATTCTCTGGATGATGGCTTTGGTAGTTCTCCATGTTTCTGCTCCATACAGTAGAACTGTCTTGACATTTGTATTGAAAATGCTGATTTCGGTTTTGGTTGAAAGTTGTTTTGATTTCTAGATATTTTTCAACTGTACAAATGCAGCTTTCGCTTTGCCAATCCGCGCACTCACGTCTGCATCGGATCCATCTTGGTTGTCGATGATGCCGCCAAGATATGTAAGCGTGTTCACGTCCTTCACGACATCTGCATCAAGAGTGATTTGTTTGGTGCATGTTGTCTTGCATCGGAGAATTTCGCGTTTTCCTTTATGTATGTTTAGACCTACTGCTGCAGAGGCTACTGCTACACTGGTCGTCTTCTATTGCATCTGTTGATACGTGTGCGATAGAAGAGCCAGGTCATCTGCGAAGTCCAGATCGTCCAGCTGCGTCCTAACTGTCCAGTTGACACCGTGCTTCCCTCCAGACGTCGACGTCTTCATAATCCAGTCGATCACCAGGAGAAAGAGAAAGGGTGAGAGTAAGAAACCGTGCCTCACACCGGTCTTCACCGCGAAAGTGTCCGTTAGCTGTCCTCCGAGCACGATTTTGCAATTGAATCCATCATAAGTGTTCCGTATGATGTTGAATTTATTCTCAGGCACAACTTCGTATCGAATATGAATCCACAGTGTTTTCCTGGCCACGCTATCGAATGCTTTCTCGTAGTCGATGAAGTTGATGTATAGTGTTGAGTTTTATTGAGTTCTGCGATTCGTATTGTAGCAATTTGATAAGTCCTCGATCGATCCTTACGAAATTCAGCCTGTTGATCACGAAGTTGGGCGTCTACGAAGTCCTTTATTCTGTTTAACAATACCCTGTTGGAGACGTTTACTGCTATTGACGCCTCTGCAGTTCTCACACTCGCTTTTCTTTGGTACGCTGATGTGTCGTTCATTACAATGTCGGAGCTTCTTGTGTCTAAGAAGAAGTTCAAAATATTGTGTAGCTGACATACAATCTTGTGTGAAAATGAAACAATGTTGACGATCAGCGGCGTTAAATTTGAATAGGAAATTTTATTTCAAGATTAGCATGGGTTATTGTTTAAATAATTGTTCACATTGGTAACTTCGCGTCAAAGTGGTTGAAGAGATTTTGAGGAAGATTTTAGGTAGTTTCTCTGTTACTTCACATATAAGGGCTTTTATTATTTAGATAATTTGTTGTTTTTTGAATAGAGATTCTCTAAACTCTAGGTAAATTTCGGTGAGCATAGTTTAGTTTTTATCGCCGTTTGGCGACTAATGTGTTTATAATTAGACAAAGTGTGATTATTAAAACAGAAACGGTTATTCGGTGCATATGTAGGTTTTCCATGAATGTAATTAGTAAAAACGATATCCTGATATTACTGATGTCTCTTTATTAAACAAGCATTTCGATGTATACCTAGGGAAAATAATATGAATAAGCGTAACCACTTCAATCAATAATAGAGAATTACATGAATCCCCAGTGTCAGGTCAACGAATGCTGAAGTATAATGACAAAATGAATTTCATTGACAATCACGTCCTAGCCAATTGACCGAATAATAGTTTCTGCGTTTTTTATGAAAACAGGAACCTAAATGTTCATACTTTGAGCTCGACCGATTTTGATTGATCATGAAATTTGTGATGACTTAAAAAAATATTATTTTTATGGTATGATTTATCTATTTTTGGATAATGTTTTCCTGTTCATGCTTTCTTTTTAGACCATCGTAGGTTATGTAGAACCTGCGAGACTACTGGCGGTCCAAAGCCTGGCTAAAGGAGGAGGGTTGGACTTCGTGTTGGTGACCCATTCCGTCGAAAACTAACTTATAAAAAAACGCTAACCAGAAAAAATCATTCAAACCATTTTAACCGTGCCCTGGGAGTTGGAGTAAGAATTATGACGTCTCGTGATGAAAGCCAAGTTTCTTCGGAAGTCACGGGGCTGATGCCTTTTCTGACAACCAGAGCAACCATTTTTTTAGGTAAATGGAACGTTCGTACATTGTGTGAGACTTGAGAATATTTCAAGTTGCGGCAGAAATGAAACGATACAACCTCGAGGTGCTCGGCATCAGTGAAACACACTGTACACAGGTAGGAAAACTGAGACTAGCTTCAGGAGAACTGTTGTTATACTCTGGTCATGAAGAGGAAAATGCTTCACATGCACAAGGAGTTGCATTACTGCTGTCCAAACATGCACAAAAGGCACTAATAGGATGGGAATCTCATAGCTCCAGGATCATTAAAGCATCCTTCGAAACAAAGAAAGAGGACATCACAATGAACGTCATCCAATGTTATGCACCTACCGACGACTACAATGAGGACGATAAAGATCAAGGCTGCAGTCAATCTTCGAAAAATGTTCACCAAAAGTTTTGACGATTCCTATGGGAGACTTGAATGTCAAGGTTTGAATGGACAAAAATGGATATGAAGACATCATGGGACGACATGGACTGGGAGAAAGAAACGAAAACGGTGAGAGATTTGCAAACGTATATGCCTTCACCAAACTGGTCATCGGTGGCACAATATTTCCGCACAAACGCATACACAAAGCTACATGGATATCACCGGATCACACAACTCAAAACGAGATTGATCATATCTGTATCAACAAAACGTTCAGAAGGACTATGGAGGGTGTAAGAACCAGGAGAGGAGCTGATATAACTTCAGATCACCATTTGCGAATCGCCAAAATGAAACTGAAACTAAAGAAGCACTGGACAACGAGGCAGACAACATCACACAAGTTTATTACGGCCTTTCTTCGGGATACTGTATAGCTCAACGAATTCAGGATAGCCCTCACCAATAGAATCCAGGCCTTTTAGGATCTACTCAATGGAGAGGACGCAACATTGAAGAACAATTGGAAAGGGATTAAGGAGGCAATCACTTCAACATGTCACGAAGTTCTGGGTCACAAGAAGTACCATCACAAAGAAATGGATCTCTGTTGATACTCTCGCAACAATTGAAGGAAGGAGGAACAAGAAAGCCGCAATCAATATCAGCCGAACAAGAGCGGAGAAAGTTACCGCACAAGCTGCAGACATAGAAGCAAACATGGAAGTGAAGTAGAGCATCAAAGCTGACAAACGAAAATATGTTGATGATCTAGCAATGACGGAGGAAAAGGCTGCTAGAGACGGAAACTTGAGACGATTGTACGAAACTACAAAGAACCTCGCCGGGAACTATCGTAAACCAGAACGACCAGTGGAAAGCAAGAAAGGCAAAGTAATCAGCAACACTGAAGAACAGCGAAATAGGGTGTGTCGAGCAATTTAAGGAACTATTGAATCAACCGGCTCCACTGAACACGCCCAACATCGAAGCAGCATCCACGGATCTCCCAATCAATATTTGCGTACCTACGATTGAGGAGATCAGTATGGTCATAAGACAAATCAAGAACGGCAAAGCAGCAGGACCAGACAACATTCCAGCAAGGGCAATGAAAGCAGATGTAGAAGCCACTGCGAAAATATTTCACATCCTCTTCAAGAAGATTTGGGATGAGGAACAAGTAACATCAGATTGGAAAGAAGGATACTTGATCAAAATACCAAAGAAAGGCGACTTGAGCATGTGTGAGAACTACAGAGGGATCACTCTTCTTTCAATACGAGCGTGTCTTCAATCAATTGAATGGAACTCACCGCTCCACATCAACTTCATCGACTACGAGAAAGCATTCGATAGCGTGGCCAGGAAAACACTGTGGATTCATATTCGATACGAAGTTGTGCCTGAGAATAAATTCAACATCATACGGAACACTTATGATGGATTCAATTGCAAAATCGTGCTCGGAGGACAGCTAACGGACACTTTCGCGGTGAAGACCGGTGTGAGGCACGGTTTCTTACTCTCACCCTTTCTCTTTCTCCTGGTGATCGACTGGATTATGAAGACGTCGACGTCTGGAGGGAAGCACGGTGTCAACTGGACAGTTAGGACGCAGCTGGACGATCTGGACTTCGCAGATGACCTGGCTCTTCTATCGCACACGTATCAACAGATGCAATAGAAGACGACCAGTGTAGCAGTAGCCTCTGCAGCAGTAGGTCTAAACATACATAAAGGAAAACGCGAAATTCTCCGATGCAAGACAACATGCACCAAACAAATCACTCTTGATGCAGATGTCGTGAAGGACGTGAACACGCTTACATATCTTGGCGGCATCATCGACAACCAAGATGGATCCGATGCAGACGTGAGTGCGCGGATTGGCAAAGCGAAAGCTGCATTTGTACAGTTGAAAAATATCTAGAAATCAAAACAACTTTCAACCAAAACCGAAATCAGCATTTTCAATACAAATGTCAAGACAGTTCTACTGTATGGAGCAGAAACATGGAGAACTACCAAAGCCATCATCCAGAGAATACAAGTGTTTATTAACAACTGTCTACGCAAAATACTTTGAATTCGTTGGCCAGACACCATCAACAACAACTTACTGTGGAAGAGAACAAACGAGATTCCAGCTGAGTTGGAAATCAGGAAGAGGCTATGGAAGTTGACGGGACGCACCTAATGCAAAGCACTTACTGCGTCACGAGACAAGCCCTCACATGGAACCCTCAATGCAAAAGGAAAAGGTGAAGGCCAAAAAATACATTTCGCTGAGAAATAGAGAAAGAAATGAGAGGAACGAACAAACATTGGATAGGCCTGGAGAGGGAAGCACAGGACAGAGTTGATTGGAGAAAACTGGGGAGCGGCCTACGCTTCGTTCGGGGTCAGGCCTAAGTAAGTAAGTAAGTAAGTAAGGTTATGTTTAGGTTTATTTATTAAGTGAAAAGCATATATTTCAGCAGTTCATTTATTATTCTTTTGTTATATTTCTAAGACAATGATTCTTTCGGAAATAAATGATTTCTCATTTGTAGAAAATCTCCTTACTTAAACATTTTGATTTGTTACCCCTCAATTTTAAAAACAACACTTTTGATTTTGGATCAAATGTTTGATTAAATTGTACAGCGCAATGTACCGCAATTGTAACTATGAGTAGGCTGTTTCTGTGCATCGATTTCAATGATCAAGATAAGCGTACGATCTATAACATAGAATGTCAGAATCAAGCAATTGGATTGTACAAAGCTTGTTCGAAATGTAATGTGATATATTTCAAATTGTCAATAACAAACATATGTCGAAGATTTATCGATGTAAAAAAATGAAAACGTTTCAATTCCTCTAAATTTTCTGTCATTCTCATTATATATGAGTTGTGCAACACTAACAAATTATAAAACAGAAAAGAAACCAAAAGCCGAACGAATACAAACGAAAGGAAAAATTCATAAATTGTGCAATATTAACCAACGTTCAAAAATTGACTAGGAAAATAAGTGTGAAAAATCATTCATTTTGAACCCGACAATATCGAAGTGCAACGAAGTATTCAGCTTCATTATAGCAGTGAAGAAAGCGCAATGAAAGATTCTAAATCGTTTATTAAATAAATCTACGCATGCAATATGTTCACGTTATTTCAGGTGCATAAATTTGCGATGAGGAGAATCAACTGTCGACTTCATAAGAATCACCTCTAATTTTGAGTATCAAGCTCAAAAACTTTTACAAAAACGAAAAGGCTACCATACAAACAATTGGTTTAAGATCGAGAAACAATAACCGCTAAATGCATAAAATCAGAAAAAATAAAATTGTAGACGTTTGACCGTGTGATATTGTGAAAGTGACATATGGAAGTTTTCCAATCGTTTACGAAATGAATCTACACATAATATATTCTCATGTCACTTGTCATCAAGGGGTAAATTTGATGAGAACGGGCTAATAAATTCACAATGTAAACTCATCTAATTTTGTGCGAAAAATATGAGTGGTTAGATAAGCAAGTAATTAATACATGACTATTATCCGAGGACGTGAAATCAATCACACAATGAACGATTATCCAATATTCATTCTAAATTAAATTCGAAGCGCGTTATTATGTAATGTAAGTTAACCCGATAAAAAAGTTGTCACAACAGAAAAACCATATTAACAAACTCAATTTCAACATTTCTAAAAACTACCGAAATAGAAATGAACTAAATTATCACGTGAAGTAGTACTCCACAAAAATGTGACATCAACGAACTGATGATGAATGTTGATTAGTGATGATTTGAAGGGTGTTAGTTAGGACCAATAGGAAGTTGATCGTCCTGATACAGATGAAGCATAAATTGCACAGCGAACGATTTCCAGTGGATTACATTCAAAGCCGAAGTGACAAACGCCTATGAAGAATCTTACCAGCATAATATGCGGGTTGAGCTAATTCACATAAAATGTGCATCAAGAGGCTTTACATCGTTACGGTCACATACTCGTCCTTCATCAGCGTATGCTTTCGTGATATAATTGACAAATCTCTTATCTTCCGAGCGTGCTTTAGGTAGAAACGAAAAATCCGAATGTCTCGCACGCAGACCACTAGTAGCTTCCGTATTATTTCCTGTTTTAGCCTGATAAGCTAATCTTCCAAACCTACTACTAGCTATCTTAGCACGAGACATAATAAATTCCGTCAATTCGTTAAAATTGGGCTCTCTCTCCTCTTCGTCCCACTTGAATACTAGCTCTGCCCACTGGGCTTGCATTCGACGAGGTAAGAGCCTTACTATTCGTTCTAAAGTAGCCATAGAGTTAAGTTCCTGTACAATTTAACTGTTCTAAAGTTAAAGCAGCATTCTGCATTTTAATAGCCAAGTTCGTCAATGATTCAGGATCATTAAATTCTACATTCCCAGTTCTAAATAAGTCCTCTAAGGTTTCTCGCGCTATTACATGCGACTGTCCAAAGAGCTGTTTTAGAATGGCCTTAGCTCTCTTATATCCTGATTGTGGATCCATAATAATACAGCCTTCAATCGCATTTTTTGCTTTTCCCTTACAATAATGAATTAAATACAATAAACGCACTTGATCATCCTTGATTCGAGGTTCTATAAACGATTCTATTTGTCGTATGAACCTAAAATAGTCGCGAGACCTTCCATCAAAATATGAGAGTTCAACCTTAGGTAATTCTAAACCCTCTATCGATGACTTACAATAATAAATATCAGACATAACATGTGGGTTACCCATAAAAAAGTTATCATCAACGACTTGCCTAGAGCCCTGTGATCCGTCGAGCTCTTCCACCGTCCTCATGTGTGATTTTTTTTCGGTTTGACATCATAAATAAAGTTCAGTAGAAAAGGTAACAGATACAAAATAGAGTAATTCCAAAGTTCAGTTCAAAATTACGATAAACGATTAAATTCCAAATGTTTCCTTGTAATTCTTAATAATCCGAATAGTTCCAAAATATATATGTTCCGGTAAATATTTCCAAGTATAATCCACGAAAGAGGAAAATTCCACAAAGTATGATCCACGAAAGATGAAATTCCACAAGGTATAGTCCACGAACGGAGAAAATACCAGACTGTAGATTTATTTCGCCAGTGGCTGTCTCAGTTGTTTCCAATAGAAACACTCCTGTACGTTCCTCCTAGATCCAGGTCCCAGCCAAATCAAAAGGGCAAAATTCTAGGAGAAAACGTCTCTTTATTATTATAAAATGGAAATACAGAGTCTTACGGTATTTGTGTTTCTTCCAGGGTTAATTTACTCCGCAGAGTATCCAATACAATAACTAGTAAGTGACACTAAGTCCAGCAGCCACCGCGTCCATCCAAAAATGTGGCGGTAGCCATATTATGTCAAATTTAAACAATATATGTACAATTCAGAAGCAAACCCAAAAACTTCAATATAAGTACAAATATAGAAAGAATAACAACATACAATGATAAAATCTCAAATTGGAATCAAATAAAATACCAAAAATGTCAAGAGAAAAAGTCCATCATGTCATAGCAAAAATATGTAAACATGGAGGGATTTTCCAAAACACAAAACATTCAAAAAGAATTCTACAAGCCAATCAGCATGCAGCTAACAACTCAAGAACTTTCCAGCCTGTTTTTTAAAGTTGGGCCAGGCACTGTTTTTGGATAGGAAATAAGCCAATCAGCTTATTCAATTCATTTATGTCTTACTAACACTCAGAAAATCAATCATTGTTTGATCTACATTTATTGTATAAGTGATGACTGAATTGCAAACTATTATGAGACACGTCAACTACGATTTCCTAACACTGATGATGACGATGACCACGCGCACTGCAGCTGTCAGGTGAACACCTATTAAAGGATCTCAGTCTGACTGTTTTTGTTTTGTTTATTGGTGATCTTCTGAGTATTAGTTTTCATCTGAACTTCGGGTTTTTTTGTGATTCTATTGTTGTCTACCGTTTTGAATGGCAAATCACAAATATTTCGAAACGTTGAATATGGTGAATAGAAGTATTTCCTATTTCATGATTCTGATTTTATTTCAATAAACAATAAAAATGAACATTAGTTATTCCACCACATGTTTGCATCACAGAGAAATTATGTAAACGTCAAAAGTGTCCCTAATGATTCATCCAATATTGCAAACACGTGCAATGATAAAAATTATCAATGTTAGTTAAATATTCAGGAAAACTTGAGACGTTGAAGAGCTGATTCATTTTTATGAAGATGAATGTTTATTCAGGCGTATTTAGTAGTTAGGCAGCAAGAAACGATGATAGTCCAGATAGTTTCATGTTAATTAGTCTTGATGCGGTCACATAAGCATCAGCTTTTGAATATCTGCAAACTGTGCCATTGTAGTGAATGTGAACACAGGTGGGGCAACCGAATTGTATTTAGCGAAAATTACAGAGTTACTCAGTAAAATCGGAAAACCATGTCGTAAATCGTTCATTTGCAAAAGATCAGTTCATCCTATGGAACTGGACTGTTACTGTTGCCAAACATCACTCCATTGTCACTATTCATGCGTTTCATAAAAATTCCATTGTTTTCTTACTCTTCCTTTCTTGATCTTCCCTTCATATTATGCTACCAGACTGTACGTTGACACTCACGTCATATACTACTTATAAGTAGTTCGCACCACAGCACCACATTATTACTTCCCATGGCATAGGTGGTGTAGATAATGCATTAGGATGGCTGAAGTTAGTTATCTCTTTCATCTTTGTTCTGCGTTATAAGCAGGTTCCGTGTGCGCCTAATATACCATCTGCATAGTTGCACATAAACTGCTATCGTCTCCAAGCTTTTCGAGACATTCATTTCCCAGGAAACACTTGAAGGAATGTACTAATATGATTATTTTTCTCTGAAATTTTTAATTCTATTGTTTTTGAAAATAAGACAAATAACTGTAATGCAGCTTACGTGATCCACTCGGAAAATCCTTCATTTTTATTGGCTGCCAAATAATAATAAATTAAATTATATTATATTATTTTGTGAGTCTCCCATGAGTGTTTTCATCATCGATTGGAATGTCCATCAACTTCGAAAAACTAAATCTGTGGGCTTAGCTGTATAATTCATTATCTTAGCCTTATCAAATCTTTGTCCACTGGTTAGTTTTGAGTGAGACGATCGAATAAGCGTAGTCTATCGTGTCGCTGCTCCAGTGATCTTTACTCTTTTTCGCGAATGATGTTTTGTTGTAATAACTGTGAGCACATGACTTTCCTCTGAGTATTTCTGCTAAAACAAGAACAATTAAATGCATCTTTGTCCATATCATCTGGTCGCTGGACGATGTATACTTCGCTTATTTGTATTTATATTCTTTTGTTTGTATTAGGCTTGTGAAATGTAAAAATCATCAAATCTCTTATTTCGTTCGTTCCGTTAGTTTTATCAATCACGCTTAAGACAGAAAATTTAAGATCAGCGGTTTGTTGTAATATGTCGGTTGTTGAGCATCAGTTATTAATGAAAATCATGCAAACTGACTTGCAATAGTTGATTTTTTGATTTCTTGATGGTTCCTGCAGGTAATGATCATTTTTGTGAATGCGATTCACTTCGATCACTCGCTTATGCTTTAATTGGTAATATTTTGTCTGCAATTTTAGCAGCTGTATTCGTCATTTGCTTGTTTTTGGTTGTAATCGCCCCGACAGTGTCATAAGAAAACAAAGTTTCTGTGTTCTATAGTAGACAGAATGTGAATCAATAATTTTTTTTCATGCTGAATCAATCAAATATTGACAGAATGGAAGACAGAATAAATTTTGAGATTTAAAGTCAGTATTGTTTGTTGAATGCTAAGTACGTGATTTGTGTGTTGATGAATTCTATTGGTTCCAGCATTCGAATTGATGACTTTTCTTACAGAAGTGCGTTTTTACTTACTTGGACTCATCCTTTGTGAAAAGACTACGTCTTTCATGTTTCAGAATCTTATAAAGCAAAATATGGTGATATATCCGTATTTTGAAATTTGATGTGTATGCATCATTTTTAGTTGCATCAAGCCTTTATCCGCCTTCATATTTCGTTGTAAACGTCAGAATCCACAAACTTTTCCACCTTCAAACTTAGGCTCACTATCAAAAAAGTCATCAGAGTATATCGACTTAACAAGAACAGTGTGAATCTACGTAATCGTGCCATGCATTATTTGAGCTACCGTAATTTATATATTGATCATAATTTTTTCGTTGTATACCTCACGAGAATTGAACATAACGTCATTCTGTCTGTTGGTCTGCCACATGACGCAATCAGGAATCTTTCCTAATATTTCGGTAGAAAAAATAAATTTCTGAACCAACGGATATTGAATATCAAAAGTCTTGCAAACGCAGTCCCACTTTGAGTGAATGCTAACGAAGGTGAGGCTGAAGCCACGATTATGTATGAGTGGTTTAGAAAAGTCAGGATATGACGAAAAATATATGGTGTACACTTTTAGCAATGATGATATTAGAGTTAAATCATCAATATCATGTGAAAAATACAAATAAAATTTTGTAAAAAATAACATGAAAAATACAAACTCATAAGCTTTAAAAATAAATAAGAGAAAAAATTTCAGTAGTTATAAGAAAAAATGAAACGATTTATAAATGAAGAGCAGATAAATCATTAGGCAGCGAGATTTGCGCTTTTACCTAGTACAGCATTCCAGTTTCACTCTCAATACTGCCAACGTTCTAACGACCACAAATCAAAATAACTGATGATAACTTGGAACGCAATATCATAGTAATACAAATTGTAACGTAGCACATAAGAATAGAACAGTCACCACATAACATCACAGCCTAGTCAAACGTGTATAATTTTATTTCAGCCAGTTCCATTCACTGACTGTTTATACTTTGCAGCACTTGTTCCAATTCACGGGATGTTACACTCTTCCAACTTCACAACCTGTATCCATCTTCAGTATTAAATGAAAACGACTGTCAAGTGAAGCGATCAGTTGGATTTCCGAATGCCTGAATGACACTGCTGAATTTCGTTTGTTTCATTTGTTGTTCTGCTGAACAGTCTGTGAGGGCACATTCTAAACACCGATTTCATCAGCGCGTTACCATCAAATCTACCCTCTGATGACAAGTTACATGAATGAGCATATTGCACATGTAGATTCCTTTCATAAATGATTTGGAAACTTTCATTGCGTTCTCTTCACAGCTGTAATGATGCTGAATACTTAGTTGCACTTCCGTAGTGTCCGATTCAAAATAATTACGATACAAAAGACTTTTTTTTTCAATGTCAACATTCCACCAAGATCACATTTTGAAATCACGTTTTTGCTCAGTGTTGAGTTCATTAGTTTGCTCATACCATAAAAAACGTCCTACATCAGCCAAATCAAAGTTTCAAGTTGACAGTGGTTGGATATTTTTAGGTAGTTTATTCATTTCACTATTTGTGTGAAAATGCTCAACTGTGAGCTGACGTGTGTAACATGCCTCATTGCGCTTATGGTGTCAGTTTTGAACAGAGTCTCTTGCTATCGATCGCTGAGCGATTTATGCGTAAAATTTAGCAAAAAAAACAAAATCATATTATTCTTCACTACCAACACTCTTATGATCACTAATCTACTCTCATCATCAGTTCCTGGATCACACTTTGCAGAGTAATACTTCACTTGAAAATTTAGTTGCATTTCATTTTGACAGTAATCAGAAATGTTGAAGTCAATTTTTTAAGTTATTTGATCACTCGTCTGGACACTGATCAACAGTTCACATTGGTGCGAAATCAGCAAGGCTGGAAGGATTCATCACTGAGGAGCAGATAAATTGTTCAGGAATGACATCGTTGCTGTACTTGTTAACCAGTTGTGCACTCTCGTTTTGCCCTCATCACGCACGTTGCTCGCCTGAAAATCAATTAATTTCTATTGCTTGATCACCAGGTGTTCTGCCAACAAATCAAGTGACATCGGACGTAAACAGCTTTTCAGACTTCTGTCTGATAATAGAAATGAATAGTCTGGAAATGATTCATATGCAAGTAGAAGAAGCCGTTTGAGACTTGTGTGGGACTTTATCAAAAGCCTTTATAAAATCGAACTAAAGGACTGATTCTGGAAGCCTTTTGTCTTGTTTATGCATGATATAGTTGAAATAGTCTAACGGACAGAAATCACACGACCTAGGCCTCAAGAACCCACACTGTTAGGTCGATATCAGATTTTGACTCTGTGTATGTTGTATTTACTCTGCCTTCTCTAATTTCTACATATCTCTAGATACTACTGAAGTTATGTATAGGGGTCGGTAATTTTCAACTTTCGCTGTAGGCCAAGATTTAATTGTGGGGACGATATAAGTAGTCCTCCAGTTTTAAGGGTAACACTCTGTGGAGAGTGATATGTTAAATATTTTAAGAAGAATAGCCCGCAAATCGTTGCTCCCATTTTTCGGCATGCTAGCTGGGATACCATCTGCTCCTTCAATGTAGGAGTGCTTCAGTGTTCTAATCGACTTGAAAATGTTCTGTACACTAAATTTAAAACTGGCGATTTCACAGGAAGGAGTTTGGGTCCGGCGTGACTCATTTTTTGAGTTTTGGTTGGTAATGTGGCACAAAAATATTCGCTAATCGACAATGCAATACTTTTAGGCTCTTCATACACTTGGTTGTCCTTGATAAATTTGCTCCCTCCTTTCACTTTGGGGCATTTATGTTTATTCCTGTGCGATTGCCTCTTAAGTACGAGTTATTCCTGCCTCGACACACATTTCAGTAATGGTTACTAATGAGGAGATATCATTAGAGTTATGAAGTAAGGAAGAATGTCTTTGAAGACGTGTCCGTGTCTGTCAGTCAGATGCAACGTAGAAGTTCGTACGTAAGTACATCAGTTCATGTTGCCATACCACATCAGCACAGAGATATAATTGTCAATTCAAATCTAATAATAGAAGAGGTAGTAAAGGTATTAGGAGTAATCCGAGAGGTTAGGATGAGAAAATTTTCAAGAAATATGATTCAGCGAGAAAAGTTTAGAAAGTCAAAACTAGAGTCGTTGAAAAATACAATTTCATAGTACAAAGAGTGGATGTACCTGCGCCATTGTAAACGATTTTGAGCCATATCGTTCAAGGTCTCTAACCAGAGGTGACTATCGTCTCGCGGACCTCAACCAGGAAGTCGACAACCATCAACATGGCTCAGTCCACTTGTCAATAAGTCAATGGATTTCTGCCATGTTTTGTTTTGGACACCCCTAGCTTTCTTCCAATCAACTTCTACACTGCAATACATAGCTCGTCGCGGCAGTTGGTGGTTAGCCATACGTAACACATGTCCCAACCACCTCAACTGAAGAAGTTTCACTACTTCATCTATTGATTTGCCTTCCGTAACTAGAACTCGTTTCCTAACGACAGCATTGATTATACGGCTGTGCTATGATACACGAGTAATGCGTCGTAAACAGCGATGATCGATGACTAGTAACATACGGAAGTCCTCTACTCTTGAAAACTAAGACTCGCATCCGTACAGTGGGAAGGGGAGAACTGCTACACAGTAAACTCGTCCTTCATTCAGCAAAGGGATATCTCGCCTGCGCTATAAGTGACGCAGGTTGGCAAAAGTCTATCGAGCCTTCTGTATTCGAGCTGAGATTTTGTCAGTACTGATGCGACTCCCCAGATATATGAAGCAGACTACACGTTCGACTACTTTATTCCCTATCACTCGTTCAGGTGCCGAAAAAACATAATCTTCAAGCAACATTTTGCATTTCGAGGGTGAGAACCACATCCCGAACATGCATGCATTGTGGCTGAGGGTGCTGAGAAGACTCTGCATTTTTACAGCATATCCGCCGATTGGAACTATGTCATAGGCATATTCTGAGTCCATAAAAGAGCGACCTGGCATAGGCTCTTCGCCTGAAAATTCAGACCAGAATAAGGCAGTTTTGAAGAGCATATTTATGATGAAATAAAACGAGAATGGGGAGAGTGATCATCCCTGACGGACAACACTTGAAGTGATAGTGCGCCATAAGCTCTCAATCGACCTGTACTGTTCGAGTAGAGAGCTTGTATGAGGTTCATGTACTTCTTCGGTACACCTCTCAATGACAGACACTGCCACAGAACCTCACGATCCACTGAGTCAAATGCCGCTTTTAGGTCCAGGAAGACAACTATTGTAGGACGCGAAAATGTGAGTCTGTGTTCCAGAACCTGCCGCAGTGTGGAAATGTGGTCTACACAACCACGTCGAAGTCGAAAACCAGCCTGGTTTTCTCTAGTCGGCACTTCACGTGCACTAGTAAGACGGCTCAGTATAATAGAGTCCGACAATTTAGAAACAACATTAGTTAGACTTATTCCCTCGTGATTATCACAAAAAGACTTTTGTACTCTCTCATAGATTGGGACAATTAGTGATTGAGACCAGTCGGATGGGATAACGTCCAGTTCCCAGAATCTACCTAAGATCTAAGTCAACCTAGCTGCTAAAACTGAACCACCATCTTTAAATACCTCAGGAGTCAGTCTATCAGGACCTGAAGCTCGCCATTGCTTCAGATTTCCTAACGCTTTCTTAACTTCGTAAAGCCTAGGGGGACTTACGTCGATTTGCCATTCAGGATGACTGGAGATCGTGGGTAACCGAAAAGTGGCTCGAGGCCAGTTGAACTGATCCATAAAGTGTTCTACCCATTGGTCCAGTCTCCTGGATTGAGAATGGATAATAAGACCATTCTCTTCCGTGATATTCTCACTCACACTAAGATTCCTTATACCAGTTTCCTTGATAGGTCGGAGAAGTTGTCTGCTGTTGCCGAACGCACCTGCCTTCTCCATCGGTTTTGATTTCGCCACCAACCACTGTTCACGGTCGTTGCGTATGCTTTTAATCATCCTGCGCCAAAGCTGACTTCGTTCTTCATCATGTTCAGTGCCAGGTAGGGGGAGTTTACGGGCATCGACCAGTTCGGTGGAGGCTACAGATATCTACGGCTTCATTCTTGCCTTTTGTTTACCTAACTAGCATATATCACTGCTGTTTCCACAGTCTTCTTGATATGGTTCCAACTTGCCTCCCTTAAATGGTCACCTTTCTTATTTATACTCCACTATTGAAAATTTGGCTGTATTATTCTGTTTCTGTCAGTGACATGTTGTAAATATACTGTCAGAAACTGACTCTTACAATTAATTTAACTGCTATAACTTTTACAGTAGTTGTTCAAGCATTTGTGAAAATTTGATCTAGCCTGTAAACTGGCGTGTTTCTTGTAACGTAGTTATTTGAGAATAAATATATTATTTTTATCTGAAACTAGTATACAGCTATAAACCTGAAGATCTGCACGAAAATGTAGCTAAGATTCAGAGTGATCTTGATAACTTAATTACCTGGAGCCAGACATGGCATCAACCGTTTAACCACAACAAATGTGGCATGATGCATTTTAATAAGCGTCACCATGTCACACCACTCTACTTACAAAAATTTAGGGTCCAGACACATGAATTTGGTATAAGTTACTCTAGAAGCCTAAAGTTTGAAGAACATGCCTCAAATATTATCTATAAATCCAGACGACTAATTGGGTTTATAAATAAGAACTGCTTGACAAATGAGCTCAAGCTTACACTCCTCAAAATCTGTATAAGGACGACACTTGAATTTTGTTCACTCATCTTTTCAAACATGATTATCCTGGACAAAACGCGAGTAGAAAATGTACAAGGAAGCTTCACCGGATGACTGCTCCGATTTAGCCATTAGCTCGACTACACAGATAGATGCAAGCATCTTTCCGTAGAACCTCTATGGCGCCGCCGTCTGTAAAACAACCTAGTCCTCCTCTATAAACTGATAAATATTTTCTCGTTCGTAAACTACTGACCAATTATGAACCACGACACCGCTTACAGACTTAGAAACAACGCATATACACTACTAAAGGTAAAACCCTAAGAGGCCCTCTTACGGTGTCCCTCCTACGCCCAGCAAGCCTCAAACAAATACGAGCTCGCACTAGGGCATGATCTGAATCTAAACATGAACCCCTGAACAGGCGACAGTCCTCAATCGAACCTCTCCATCGGTGGCTGATGGCGATGTGATCTAGTTGCGTCCAACGTTGTGAGAAGATAACTCGCAATGTCATGAAAGTAAATAAACAAATAAACCACGATGTAGATCTTGATGAGCCTCTGGACTGTAAATCTTTTAACAAAGTACGAATCCCCTCTGTGACCGAGAAATCGATCGACACCTGCATTCCTAATCACCGCTGTTCGAACGTTAACTTGACAGAATATGTCTCAAACAACAACACAGTTGCTGCTAAAACTGATAAATTAAAGAATAGATCCCCAAAATATATTGCACGAGAGTGTACGATAGAAGCTGACGTTTCTTCGAAAAACACGTCCAGGGGAACAAAACATTCTTCGTCTTTAACTAAGAAGTGTGAACTGACTAAACCTTGGGTCTCAAGTAAAAAAATAGGTAGGATTCAAACTCCTTCGTCTGAGACTTTCTTAGCTACGATGGACAGGTTCACTCTTCCAATGTCATGTGATGTGCCCCTAGCCTCTCCAAGTTGTAAGACTGATAATATGGAGAACTTTCAGACCAAACATTAATTTTCAATATAGGGAAGAACATCTTTTGACCTGTCGACCTCCGAAGTCGTCGCAACGTTGGACGCAATTAGATCATATTGCCATCAGCCTTCGATGGAGGGGTTCAATAGAGGGCTGCCGCTCGTTCTAGTGCACATGTTCAGATTCAAGTCATGCCCTAGTGCTAGCGCGTATCTGTTTGAGGCTCACTGGACGTAGGAAAGGCACCGTAAACCAGCCTCCAATGGCTTTACTTGATGATAAACAAGCTAAGAAAATATTTCAGGAGGAACAAGAAAAACAGTTAGGTGACCATGCAAGTGATTATCATCCGGAGTCAGGTTGGAGTCATATCAAGAAGGCTGTGGAGACAGCAGTGATATCTGCTAGTAAAGTAAACCATAAGGCTTGGATAAAGCTGTGAATTTCACCCGCATTGAACGAACTGATGGATGCTCGCAGACGAATCCTACCTGACTCTGAATATGATGAAGACCGTAGTCAGCTTAGGTGCAGACTTATATAAAGCCTACGTAAAGACCGCGAACAGTGGTGGGTTGCGAAAGAAAAAACGATGGAAAAGGCAGCGGCGTTCGGCAACAGTGGACAACGTTTCCGCCTTATTAAAGAAACCGGTATTAGGAACTCGAATTTTAGTGAGACTATCTCGGTAAAGGATGTTCTTATTATCCACTCTCAATCCAGCAGATTAGACCGATGAGCAGAACACCTAAGGGATCAGTTAGACTGGCCTCGAATCACTATTCCGTTATCCACGATCTCCAGTCATCTTGAATGGTAAATCGATTTAAGTACTCTCAGTCTACTCGAAGTTGAGAAAGCTATAAGAAATCTAAAGGTAGGAACAGCAGCATGCCTTGACACGCTTACCTCTGAGATGTTCACGATGGTGGTCAAGTTTTCACAGTTTTTGGCCCCGATTATACTTAGACGTCTAACTAGAGCACGTGAAGTACAGACTAAAGAAAACCAGGCTGGTTTTCGACCTGGACGTGGTTGTATATACCACATCTTCACACGACGACAGATCCCGAAACACAGACACACATATTCGCGTCCTACAATAGTTGTCTTCCTGGACCTAAAAGCGGCATTTGACTCAGTGGATCGTGAGGTTCTGTGGCAGTGTCTGTCATTGAGAGGTGTACCGAAGAAGTACATTAACCTCATACAAGCTCACTACTCGAACAGTACAGGTCGATTGAGAGCTTATCGCGTACTGTCACTTGAATTCTTTACCTCAAGTGTTGTCCGTCAGGTATGTTCACTCTATCCTACCTTGTGTAACTTTGTCTTAATAATAATAATAATTTATTCTAAAAGAACAAACATGTTACAAGATACATGCCGATTTATATGCAAGATCAAAATATTAAGATTAGCAACATATTTCTTTTAAAAGGGTATACGGTTACTGAAATATTTAACAAGATTCATTGGATTCATTAAGATGGTTGATATTCTTCAGCTAATGATTTCACATGTTCTTGGGTAGGGTAACCAAGTCTACTGCAAATATCCAGACTAATATATGAGGATTGGAATAATGTTCTGAAAAAAGAGAAATAAAGAAAACGGGACGAGGAGAGATTAGAAAATATTCTTATTCATAGCCGAACAAAGGCTTTGCGCATACGTTTATGGATAAAACAAAGGTTTGTTTACTCACACTTTTTTATTAACACAACATTAACTTTACACCTGCACTTATGTAGGTTAATAAATACAATTCAGTAGTGAGATAACTAATGGGAAGTTAGTCGTATGAATAGAGGAAATTCAGAAGAACCAAGTTGTTAGTAATAATGTTAATTTACAAAATTTAATAAAGAGGCTCAGTGATATAAATTTTTGTTTTATTTATTCTTTTTATTTTTAATTCTGCGGATCAAGAAGTTATGAATGAGCTCTTTTTTAGTATAGTTATCCAGACCAGCTTGTTATAGGATTTCTCGGTAGGAAGTAAAAACCAGTGCAAGGTTACAGACATGAGTCGTAGACGAGGTTAACAAGGAAACGTAACATCACTATCACTGATTTGTTACATCCTGCTATATGTAAGGAGCCGTAAGCAAACAAAATGTTCTGCCACACAGACGTGGGTAGATTGCGGTTATCGCAACACCGTCATGAATGCTGGTCAGATACACCACCCTGCCTCCTTTTGTGATGTTAGTCTCTCTTACGTTTAATAGTTGATTGTAAATAATGGTCTCTAGTCTACTCTCAAATTTCTTTTTTGTACACCTTATCGGAATTAACTTTCTCTACTAGCCCCATATTACAAGCAATCCAGACAACTTTATCAGACAATATATCCACGTAGCATATCACACTGATTTTAAGTAAACGAATGGTATAATTTGTAAGATGAGTCAGTTAATATGTAGTTTGTAGAAAGGAAAGACATTGAGCTACAACGGGAAGAAAGAGAAAAGAATGTAAAGCGATAAGTTGGTAAGTAGACAAGGTGTTTGGATGGTAATGAATTGAGAAAATAAAAATTTGTTAAACTGTTAATACTTGAATAAGAAGATACAATGATACACGGTGTTTGAGTTCCTTGTAATTGACAGTTGTTGATCAGCATATACAGGATTTTCAATTTGTCTGTCTACTAGTAACAAAAAATTAAACTGCTTTGAAGATATGAAATTAATGATTGGAATTCAAAATTTAGAGGAAAGTCACTGTTAAAACCTCAAAGGCGTAACCTATTAGTGTTAGTAGGATCAGGGGGATTTGTCTATTGTTTCGTGATACATGTATGAGTGGTGATGGGGACACATTATGTTCATAGTCTATAATTCGTTTCTGAGGTTTATCTCAATATTTTGTGGACCATAAAAGCGTGCCTGTGGACTTGGTGTGAGTTCCGGGAATAGTCGATAAATTTTTTCACAGTCTAGCAACAGCGTGACTAGTTTTTCGAACTTAGTAATTATGTCATAGATAAGGATAGTAATTGGTAACCTGTTGCACAATAGACTATATCGCATTACAGAGAAATTACAACGCAGACTTTGTGTGTTTTTCCGTTGGTAGTGCATATGCGTTGTTTCTAAGTCTGTAAGCAGTGTCGTGGTTCATAATTGGGCAGTATTCTACGAACGAGAGACCATTCATCAGTATGAGGTTGTTTTTCAGACGACGGCGCCGTAGAGTTGTAGTAGCTGGGATGGTTACCAAGTTTGAACTCTAAAACCAATATACACCAGAAATCCAAGTACAGATTAACGATATTTTTTGATTGGAAGTCGCGTGATATCAAAACAAATATCAGGTGTTCAGCAAGGGGACGCAGTCTCACGAAACGATCAATCAAGTCACAAGGTTGTAAAGGTTGGTGAAATTGGCGCCGTAATTATGATTTAAAGTACAGATAAACAAAAGATGTACAATAAAGCATTTTTGCTACACATGTTGAATAATAGGTATTTATTTGTCAGCAATTGTGTTTTCTTCACAGAATAGTTCCACCAAAGGATCCCCCGCCTAGAAAGGGCTCACACCTTCGATACGTAGCGGCTGCGTTCGAGGAGGCTTGTCGGCCAAAGTTTCGTTGTACGGCGGAAAAGTTGACGACAGGAAACGGCCGAGGAAGCTGAAGTTGTTACCGAGGTTTTTCGCTGCAGTGCCAATAGTAACGTGTCAAGACCCCTATCGGGTTGGCATGCCGCACCAGCATGGCTCGTATCCAGGGTCTGAAGATGGAATTCGTAGGGATTGGGATCAGATAAAGCTGCAGACGTAGAACGGAACCAGATTGACCGAAGGAGTCAGAAACGATCACTGCAAAACCCTTCGTATACCCGAAATATTCGTAACCGGAAAATCGACTTAGTGCATTGACAAAAGCGTGGGTGATCAGGCCAGCTTTCCAAGGTTGACTGGAGTCGACAGTAGCAACAGGGCGATGGTCGGATGTACAGGTTAGGGATAGAAAAAATCAAAGAAAAAAGGAGAAAAGTGTGGCATGCATGCATGATGATGATGCCGCACCCGTGGTTGATTAGTAGTTATTCCAGAGAGCGTGAAGGTATGCGTACACGGCGACCGTAACGTGTGAGAGTAGCTTCATGCGTACCTCATGAGCCTGCATTCTCATCCACAGTCATGTGCGGTGTGGTCTGCTTGTCTGGACGCAAGACCGGAGTCTCATCCGTACACAGTGCAGATGATGCGTGCTGCTAACTGGGACGTGAGAATGAGGTCTCTTATTTCTCTAGCGTGAGATCCGTAGTAGCTTCAAGGATCCCGCTAGGTTTAGCATTGGGTCTCGGATAAGAGAGTAGAACACTGTCATCGACGTTTGCTGGCTTGAGATGATCAATGCTGACTGTCTCGACGCGGTCATGTCGAGCAACTTTGAAGGTCTTTTCTTGACGAAAAATCACGTGAAAAGGTCCTTCGTAAGGTTGTTGCAGAGGTTTGCGTACCGAATCGACTCGAATGAAAACATGTGAGCAGGTAGAAAGCCTTCGGGGGAGAGCGACCATCGTTGGACGTAGCCTGATTTACTGAATTTATCACTGCTTCCTTGTGTGAAAATTTTCCCCACGCAGACACAATGTCCTTCTGTATACCAATTCAGCGGCGGAACATTGAATATCTTCCTTTAAGCGCGTTCTGATGCCTAGAAGTACGGGCAGTAAGTTGTCTTACCAATTGTTGTTTTCGTGTGCTCGAAGAGAGTGTTTGAGTTGAGTATGAATCCTTTCGGCTAAATCATTTGAAGCTGGGTGGTAGGTGGTAGTGCGTATGCCCTCCGTACCAAGCAGCGGAGTTAGCGAGGTGAATGGTTCGGACTCGAATCGTTGTCCTCGGCCAGTTGTGACGGTCGAGGGACAACCGTACATCGTTCTGCAAAGCGGTGAGCAACTGTTTCCGCCGTATTTGAAGTGATAGGAATAGCTTCGATGGATCATGTAAAACGATCAATGCACGCATGCGATGATGGCAGTGGTACTACAGTGTCAATATGAACGTGTTCAAAACGAGCATCAGTAGTAGCAAATGTGCCGATGGTAGCGGCTAGGTGCCTGTGCACTTTTGATTGCTGCAACCCACGTGAATCGACTGGCAACTCATAGTGCTGTAGGAAATCGATAACGAGTATAGCTGTGGAAACATCAGCAATAACGAACGTCAACAGATACTGTCGTCGATTGCTCAGACTGACATTTAGCTACCATGTCCCAAAGGTAGGAATCACAGAACCATTCGCAGAGCGTAATCGAATCATTGTAGGTGGTGACTTGCTGCTACCTAATGGTACGACAGAAACTTGAGCACCTGTATCAACGAGGTAACTAGCGTTCGTGCGGATATCGTGCACGCGAAATAAGCGGCCAACCTGAGGTGGGTGGCCGGCGAGCAGGGCCGCATTTACTCGCTGGCTTGGGAGTTTCCCGCCTGGTATGAGCAGGGAGCTCGACAATGACGGGCGGCAGACATAAAGGTCTGGTGGAAACATCACCAACCTGTACTCGCTTCCGAAGCCGCCCGTTGACGTGGCTTGGAAGATGCCTGCTGGGGGAGAGTACTTGTAGCCTTTCGAGATCGTGAACGTGCTCTTCGGATGTATCGTTCAGGTACGTTAGAACGATCTCGGAAACTGAGACGGCTGTGAATACAGCGACCCTTATACTTTTGAGCCTTAACATGATTGGTATCGAGGTCCACGCCGGTATGTGACGTGGACGCAAGCATTTAGTTATCTCACTTGCCAGTTCGCGCGACAACTCTGTCTCCTGCGAGTGCGACTTAGTTAAGTGGCGTGTCCTCGGGCAGAGCGGCGATCAGAGTCTGAACATGTGCTGGTAGTGATTCTATCCACTGTTCTCTAACTATATCACAGTCAGATCCTGTCGGTCCTGTTATCGATTGCAGTCACGTGAGTTGATGGCTGTGTTCAGCATCACCCGGTGGATGACGTACTAAAAGCGTCCTCAAACGTTCCTCCTTGAGGGGTAGGAAATGTTAGAGAATCGCCCGCTTGAGACGATTATAGGCAACTGGTACATTAGTATTGAGGACTCCTTGACAGACAGCAGCTATGTGATTCTCAAGTAAAAATTCCAGGATATTGGCCGCTGATTCGTAATGCCTCGGATCTCAAACTGAGTCTCCAGTGTCGCAAACCAGACATCCAGGTCGTTGGGAATAAATGAAAAATTGAATACCTGGATCTCGCAGTCTGTCGTACAATCATAGTTTTAAAGCTAATCATCGTTGCTTATGAATAACTCGCTGTTGCAAGTTTATTGTTACACATGTTCAATAGTAAGCATTTAAATGTCAGCAATTATGTATTCTTCACAAAACAGATCCGCTAAAAAGGGTTCCAGGGGAAGATGCTTGCATCTTTCTGTGTAGTCGAGCTAATGGCTAAATCGGAGCAGTCATCCGGTGAAGCTTCCTTGTACATTTTCTACTCGCGTTTTGTCCAGGATAATCATGTTTGAAAAGATGAGTGAACAAAATTCAAGTGTCGTCCTTATACAGATTTTGAGGAGTGTAAGCTTGAGCTCATTTGTCAAGCAGTTCTTATTTATAAACCCAATTAGTCGTCTGGATTTATAGATAATATTTGAGGCATGTTCTTCAAACTTTAGGCTTCTAGAGTAACTTATACCAAATTCATGTGTCTGGACCCTAAATTTTTGTAAGTAGAGTGGTGTGACATGGTGACGCTTATTAAAATGCATCATGCCACATTTGTTGTGGTTAAACGGTTGATGCCATGTCTGGCTCCAGGTAATTAAGTTATCAAGATCACTCTGAATCTTAGCTACATTTTCGTGCAGATCTTCAGGTTTATAGCTGTATACTAGTTTCAGATAAAAATAATATATTTATTCTCAAATAACTACGTTACAAGAAACACGCCAGTTTACAGGCTAGATCAAATTTTCACAAATGCTTGAACAACTACTGTAAAAGTTATAGCAGTTAAATTAATTGTAAGAGTCAGTTTCTGACAGTATATTTACAACATGTCACTGACAGAAACAGAATAATACAGCCAAACTTTCAATAGTAGAGTACAAATTAGGAAGGTGCACAATAGGTTCTTCAGGCGATTTGCCGGGACCAATAGTGAATTTGTTGGGAAGGGTCAATCGTAATGCGCTTGATACGAGCTGTGGTACAGACAGTCATGTACATACGGTGCATGACCCCTTGGCGTGGCAAGGATTTCACACCGTGAATGGGGTTCTGAAAAGGAGAAAAAAAGAGAGAAAAATGGAGCAGCTTGCAATTATATATATATAACTTAAGCACCACATAACCCTTCATGTTGAGGTATCAATACAGTGGTAAGTCAAGATAAAATTCATACAAACGACTAAAATTAAAGTAAATTTTAGGAATACAAGAATATAACCGACAGGTGAATCAGACATGAGAAGAATGAACAAAAATTGTACAGAATTGTAAAGAGAGGCCTAGGAAAGAGTTGGTCGGAGAGAACTGATAGGCGGCCTAGGCTACAATGTAGTTAACAGGCGTACTTAAGTAAGTAGAATAGCGCGAATGGTTGGAAAATCAATACACCTAATCAACTAATTATATTCAGCGAAGTAGTCATTATCTTTTAAAATGCCCTATGATAATAAGCTGCTTTTTTCATCCTAATGTTATTTTGAAAAAGTAATGAAAATCCCTGTACACCCTAATGATCGTTTTCAAAGTGAAATAAATGGAACAATTTCACGACAAAGTCCGATCAATCTCTCTTCATACTCAAGGCATGCTGCTGTTCCTACCTTTAGATTTCTTATAGCTTTCTCAACTTCGAGTAGACTGAGAGTACTTAAATCGATTTACCATTCAAGATGACTGGAGATCGTGGATAACGGAATAGTGATTCGAGGCCAGTCTAACTGATCCCTTAGGTGTTCTGCTCATCGGTCTAATCTGCTGGATTGAGAGTGGATAATAAGAACATCCTTTACCGAGATAGTCTCACTAAAATTCGAGTTCCTAATACCGGTTTCTTTAATAAGGCGGAAACGTTGTCCACTGTTGCCGAACGCCGCTGCCTTTTCCATCGTTTTTTCTTTCGCAACCCACCACTGTTCGCGGTCTTTACGTAGGCTTTATATAAGTCTGCACCTAAGCTGACTACGGTCTTCATCATATTCAGAGTCAGGTAGGATTCGTCTGCGAGCATCCATCAGTTCGTTCAATGCGGGTGAAATTCACAGCTTTATCCAAGCCTTATGGTTTACTTTACTAGCAGATATCACTGCTGTCTCCACAGCCTTCTTGATATGACTCCAACCTGACTCCGGATGATAATCACTTGCATGGTCACCTAACTGTTTTTCTTGTTCCTCCTGAAATATTTTCTTAGCTTGTTTATCATCAAGTAAAGCCATTGGAGGCTGGTTTACGGTGCCTTTCCTACGTCCAGTGAGCCTCAAACAGATACGCGCTAGCACTAGGGCATGACTTGAATCTGAACATGTGCACTAGAACGAGCGGCAGCCCTCTATTGAACCCCTCCATCGAAGGCTGATGGCAATATGATCTAATTGCGTCCAACGTTGCGACGACTTCGGAGGTCGACAGGTCAAAAGATGTTCTTCCCTATATTGAAAATTAATGTTTGGTCTGAAAGTTCTCCATATTATCAGTCTTACAACTTGGAGAGGCTAGGGGCACATCACATGACATTGGAAGAGTGAACCTGTCCATCGTAGCTAAGAAAGTCTCAGACGAAGGAGTTTGAATCCTACCTATTTTTTTACTTGAGACCCAAGGTTTAGTCAGTTCACACTTCTTAGTTAAAGACGAAGAATGTTTTGTTCCCCTGGACGTGTTTTTCGAAGAAACGTCAGCTTCTATCGTACACTCTCGTGCAATATATTTTGGGGATCTATTCTTTAATTTATCAGTTTTAGCAGCAACTGTGTTGTTGTTTGAGACATATTCTGTCAAGTTAACGTTCGAACAGCGGTGATTAGGAATGCAGGTGTCGATCGATTTCTCGGTCACAGAGGGGATTCGTACTTTGTTAAAAGATTTACAGTCCAGAGGCTCATCAAGATCTACATCGTGGTTTATTTGTTTATTTACTTTCATGACATTGCGAGTTATCTTCTCACAACGTTGGACGCAACTAGATCACATCGCCATCAGCCACCGATGGAGAGGTTCGATTGAGGACTGTCGCCTGTTCAGGGGTTCATGTTTAGATTCAGATCATGCCCTAGTGCGAGCTCGTATTTGTTTGAGGCTTGCTGGGCGTAGGAGGGACACCGTAAGAGGGCCTCTTAGGGTTTTACCTTTAGTAGTGTATATGCGTTGTTTCTAAGTCTGTAAGCGGTGTCGTGGTTCATAATTGGTCAGTAGTTTACGAACGAGAAAATATTTATCAGTTTATAGAGGAGGACTAGGTTGTTTTACAGACGGCGGCGCCATAGAGGTTCTACGGAAAGATGCTTGCATCTATCTGTGTAGTCGAGCTAATGGCTAAATCGGAGCAGTCATCCGGTGAAGCTTCCTTGTACATTTTCTACTCGCGTTTTGTCCAGGATAATCATGTTTGAAAAGATGAGTGAACAAAATTCAAGTGTCGTCCTTATACAGATTTTGAGGAGTGTAAGCTTGAGCTCATTTGTCAAGCAGTTCTTATTTATAAACCCAATTAGTCGTCTGGATTTATAGATAATATTTGAGGCATGTTCTTCAAACTTTAGGCTTCTAGAGTAACTTATACCAAATTCATGTGTCTGGACCCTAAATTTTTGTAAGTAGAGTGGTGTGACATGGTGACGCTTATTAAAATGCATCATGCCACATTTGTTGTGGTTAAACGGTTGATGCCATGTCTGGCTCCAGGTAATTAAGTTATCAAGATCACTCTGAATCTTAGCTACATTTTCGTGCAGATCTTCAGGTTTATAGCTGTATACTAGTTTCAGATAAAAATAATATATTTATTCCCAAATAACTACGTTACAAGAAACACGCCAGTTTACAGGCTAGATCAAATTTTCACAAATGCTTGAACAACTACTGTAAAAGTTATAGCAGTTAAATTAATTGTAAGAGTCAGTTTCTGACAGTATATTTACAACATGTCACTGACAGAAACAGAATAATACAGCCAAACTTTCAATAGTAGAGTACAAATTAGGAAGGTGCACAATAGGTTCTTCAGGCGATTTGCCGGGACCAATAGTGAATTTGTTGGGAAGGGTCAATCGTAATGCGCTTGATACGAGCTGTGGTACAGACAGTCATGTACATACGGTGCATGACCCCTTGGCGTGGCAAGGATTTCACACCGTGAATGGGGTTCTGAAAAGGAGAAAAAAAGAGAGAAAAATGGAGCAGCTTGCAATTATATATATATAACTTAAGCACCACATAACCCTTCATGTTGAGGTATCAATACAGTGGTAAGTCAAGATAAAATTCATACAAACGACTAAAATTAAAGTAAATTTTAGGAATACAAGAATATAACCGACAGGTGAATCAGACATGAGAAGAATGAACAAAAATTGTACAGAATTGTAAAGAGAGGCCTAGGAAAGAGTTGGTCGGAGAGAACTGATAGGCGGCCTAGGCTACAATGTAGTTAACAGGCGTACTTAAGTAAGTAGAATAGCGCGAATGGTTGGAAAATCAATACACCTAATCAACTAATTATATTCAGCGAAGTAGTCATTATCTTTTAAAATGCCCTATGATAATAAGCTGCTTTTTCATCCTAATGTTATTTTGAAAAAGTAATGAAAATCCCTGTACACCCTAATGATCGTTTTCAAAGTGAAATAAATGGAACAATTTCACGACAATGTCCGATCAATCTCTCTTCATACTCAGATCATTAAGCAATGTGTCAATATGTCATATTGACAAAGATTAAACACAGTGAAATACGACGAACATAAGATGTTGCATCATTGAAAGGCAAACCTATCAAAAACCTACTGAATGGAGGACAAAGACGAATTTCATTCACTTACTGGACGAAGTAACATTCTAATAAGTATTTGTATTAAACTAGACTATCTTCATGCTTCTTAACGATGCAGTAACGTGTACGCGTCATTTTACCCTTTCTGACATTAGGTAATGTGGCTTGTAGAATACAGAGTTATCTTCAATCCACACAATAAAAAACGAACACGTTCGTTCAATTTTGTTGGAAGTGTTGTCGCATGCCACATATAATTTTAGTAATATTGATACTGATCGCATGTTTTAGACACTGACTTATGTCATTCTGTTAACATACATTGTTTATTCCACTGTTTAGAATGATACAGCACATTGATTTCCTGACACATTCCATTTGATTAGGCATATCACATAAGATGCATCAATATTTCGTGACAGCTTTATATGGGGTTAAAAATTATTTATATGTTTCTAACGATCTATTCAAACGGCATATGTTCATGCTTTGCACAACAAACATAAATGTTTTATCTGATGAAACTAATGCTTTTAAACACAGTAATGTAATTATATTCTTCACAATTCTCAAATTTCTCAATATCACTTACCTGGAATAAACTTCCTGTGTAATGTCCCTAAAAGGTACACTTTCTCAATACTACTAGTCCTTCAACTACCAGGGTGTTTCAATTCACAATTGCTTTTGTGAGATTACGTGATACTGCAAATTGAGCAAATGTAGGTACAAACGATATCCTATATTTACGTGACTGACTGCTATGTCATTACTAACAATATGTACGCGTTACAAACGGTTATGCCTCATTCATGGCTTTTTGCTTTATTTCATGTTTAGGCGTGTTTCATTCAATATTATCGCTATTATAAATGCACAGGCTTCAAGATTATGATCTGGGAAACGAAGTATTAATCTGATCATGCGAATTTCAAATAGATTCGATTTTCATCATTTTGCGTCAACAGTTTGATAAACGAAAACGTTTTATATTTTTAGCCATAGGTTGAGCGAATGAAATTATTCTATCTGGTTGGTATGTTCGTTCGAGCTTAAAAACTAACGGTTCACTTGTATGGTTATTCTAAACACATGCTGTAATTTAATTTAAATATTAGAAAACCGCCAACACAAATGATCAAATACAAATTCCTTATTACCAAAAATTATCATATAAATTTCCTTTTAACCGATTTTATTACTTAGAAAAAAGGTAACGTAAAAGTACAAAAAATTAACGATGAAGAAAATATAAGTACACAAAAACTACAAGCATTGAAATACAGAACAAAATAACTAAGATTGTGACGATGACGATAATCGCAGTTTGCGAATATTGGGGCTTGGAAATATTCTGAAAAAAATAAACCCGTTAACACAGTGTTTATTATTGAATAGGTCAATCATTCCAAATTCATGTCAGCATCAATTGAGGTACAGAATTGAAGTAATCGTGAAACATCCGCAAAATTATCAACGTCAAAGTCATATAATCACTAAGATTTTGGTCTACTCGTTCGACAGTATTTATTAACAGAACATTCATCAACTGATTGAGCCTACAGGTTCTAGAAAAAACCAACATGCATTCCACTGTGAGCAGCCTATATCTAGATGTATTGAAATGACTCTCTGAGATGAACGCTGATTCACTGCAAAAGATACATCAAGGATATTGGTTGATTATTGCCGACGAAATCAACAGCACGGAGTCGTAAATCCCGACTAACATCCTCGAGTAAGCGGAACGTATCTTAAAGAACAATATTCGTTTTTTCTGTGTGTTTCCTCATTACTTTATGACGAAGTTTCTCTAGACTTAATAACAACGTTCATATACTATTATCAACTTATTCCTTATCCATATTTGTAGCACTTCCCAGTACTTACTGTGATATTATGTCCTACTTTTGCGTGAATAATACTTAAGAGTTGATGGTATAATGTTACCTTCTGTGATCGGATCTAATATATATATATTCATGTAAATATGTATGTATGCATACGCAACCTGACGTCAGCTCAGTGTATTTTTTGTTTTCGTTTGAGTTTGATAGTATACCCAACAATACATTGATCTATATCAGCAGGATGTTCATTCAACAGATAACAGACATCTTTGAAGTGAATTGTCAGTAAAATCTGAAACATTGTGATTTTATAGTTTTTTTTCTGTATCAGATTATCAATTTTGCTTCTAGCAGTTCCTATATGCCTTGAGCAGGGGAACTGAGGTTTTCCTGTATTAAAGTCTACGTGTCACTTTTGAAACACTTGACACAACCACATAATTGAAAGTAAATCGAGCATTTTGTAGAATATGAAAAATAATGAAAACAGTAAATAAAATATACATAGTACTTGCCTCCTTATCATCCGTTTTCGGGCGAGAAATATTCTTAAAAAATTCAAAACAAATAATCATCGTTTATTGGTGAAATTTTAATTCATCCTGGCCTGAACACCGATTCACAGTGAACGTCTCAGTTTGTGCAGAGTTTCAGGTCCTTATCTATACCATGAAAATAGTTCATAATTTCATCAACCTGGATGTTTATATATAAAAGTCGTGACTTAATCATTTACGTATGACAGTCAATGTCACACAAATTTCACATAGATATAATTCAGGATGCCATTTGTTGTTTATAATTTTGGTGATGGCATTTAATCGACAGTAGGTAACATGATGTCAACCATCGTGATACTGTCATTATATAGATCGAAATAAGCGCTTACTACATTTGTTAAGATCAATGAAACATCTTTTTTTTCAAAAATCATTTAAAATAATTGGAATAAGAAAATTGAAAAAAAAATTCAAAATACAAAAAATACTTGCTTTTCTATCACAGTCGTTATCCAACCATTTACGGGTATGATATACGTAACGATTGCTACATTTTCCGATAGCTGGACACCAATAACATTCAACCTTCTGTGTCGATGATTCAAAAAATTCTTCGGATGATTTTTGTTTAGAGCAAAACTCTGTCAAAAAGATTGAATGACAACGTCGTCAATTGTCTAGAAACTGTGAAAATGTTTATCACTGCGCCTCTTCATAAATAAAAACACTAGTACACTGCTAAACACTAGTAACTTAGGTTATATGGCAATGTCCTTTGAGTGCGGAAGGGAATATTGCTTTCAGCGTGATGGCTCTCAACCTATAAAATAATGAGTGATATTATAATTGTGTATATGCATAAGGAATTCAATCGATGATGTGAATCGATTGGTGGAATTTCAACACAGCAATAAATCAGTGCGATTGTCAGAGAACCGATCATCTTCATAACATTCTATACTGTTTGTTTATTTAAAATATTATGCTCTGTGATGATGCAGACTATATAGAACTGTAGTATGTAAAACTAAAGCAGAAAATACTGAAATTATTTTGAATTCCTTAAATAAAAAGAAAATCAGATAACCGTGATATTTTTACGCAAGTCGGTGTGTCTGTTATTTGAGGTTAGCCGTACTAAAATCAAAGATGTTAAATGTTTATAGGGTTAGTAAAATGTCAAGTCAATTGAAAGAATTTATTTTCTACATACTTGACATTAGCTTACACTCCACTAATGTGCCAGTTTTCACGAAAGATCCCGGGACATATATTACATTAAACCATGTTTCTCTATATCCATCCACTTAACAGAAAAGAATAAAGTGTTAAAATATTTTATTCCGTTATTAACTTTATCAGCAAATTAACTAAAATCTTTCTAAATAATTTCACATTTTATATTATAAACTGTCTAACGCAGATGGAGTTAAACATTTGAACTATTTGACATATAGATATCCATGTATGTCTGTATGCTTTGATATCTTTATTCCTACTAAAATTTATTTTACATATTTTGTGTACAATGCATCAAATGCTAAACTCAGTCTAGAGATGAAATCGTCAGTAATTCAGCAATAAATCTGACGATTGTACGATCAATAACATTGTAAAATATTGTTAGGTTATACGTTAGTTGTCGAATTCGACAATTTTTTAGTCAAATCACTCACAAACTTCACGAAATTGTTTCACTCTGTTTCTCAATCACATGTGATTACAAGGCGCGCCTCAATAGGTATGTTTTGATATTTATTAGTCGTATTAGCACTGCTATTGTGGAACAGTGTGTAAAACGACAGGAAAGTTAATCTGATTTCAATTTATTCGATGTTGATCAACAATTCAATAGTGACATAATAGTACAAAAGATGATTGAAATTTTTTTTTCAGTCATTCATAATTTTAGTTGAATAAATTATTAGGGGTTGCAGTAATCTCTCATGTTAAGCTGACCACGTTTTGGTCAGCTTGAGAAAAGGAAGTCTTTGTTACTCTGATTTAAACTTTTCACTTTTTCCAGTTATTTATTCGACTTCAAAATGTTCATTTTGTGATTCGGAATGCTGTAATATAAATTGTGTTTTCAGTTTATTTCTATTTCGACCAGTAAATCACATGGTACTATGTGTCCGAAAACGGAGTAATTCTGATTTAAATCAGTCTTCTACAGTGGTTTCATGTGGACAGTTATCTCCGGATAAACGTTGGACTGAATGTTGAATCGTAATTTCAATTTGTATCAATCGTGATCTGTTCTACTGAGCTGTTGTTACGAACAAATTCACTTTAACAAATAACAGTATTTACGGATGTTTCGTTTATTTTGAGGACTGATTTGAATTGTCAGACTAATAAAACTTGAGATCAAATGCCCGTTTGTGGTGTCAATATAAATGAGGTTAGGTTGAGTTGGTTTAGTTAGCGGTTTAACAAAAACAGTAAAATCAGCAGCCTAAAAATCGCTTGTTTAAACTCAACGTTGCAGAAAACTCACACTTCGAATAACGCTAGTTTTGCTTGACTCAGTTGAACATTAGTAACTTTAAAAATTATTATTCAATAAACGAAACTTTTTTCGCTACTGAAGCGAATTTTTCGTATTTAGCAGATGAGGAATATGTGCTGCAGTTAATTCAAAATATGTCTGTTGAGTGAGGTCTTTGTTTATTGTGAAAGAAACACTATTCTTCCAAATGTTTCTTACCTGGACATTCGAACCTATCAAATATCTGCCGGATCGATCCACTGTTATGCAGGTACTCAGGTATCTAAGAATGAAATATGGAAATTCAAGTACAGGTCTGTCAACAGAAAATCCTTTTTTTATGAAAACGGATCTGTAAACCTTGTTTTAACTACTCCACCATCGCATGCAAAACAGTCCTTACAGATTCATCTGTGCATATACGAAATTTACAGTTGACAATGCTTGTTGAACAAGGTAATGGATAGTGTATTTCGAGCAAACAACTAACTGTGAATTTTGATCAAGTTAACACCTTCATTAATGAAATGCTGTTGAACGTCCCTCGATAACAGGTGCGTAATAAAAGACATAGTCGATTCAACGTGAAAGCATAAATTAACTTCATGCATTATCCAAGTATTTGACTTACCTTTTCATAGTAAAAAGAAATGTCCCCGTTTGCAAACAAATAACAATGACCCTGAACTGGATTGAATTTCAAAGTGATAATCAAGTATGTTTGTCAATAGGCAGAACGATTATTATTTACGTGTTATTAATGAATATAAGACTGTACAGATGTTCTGAAAAAGATCTTACCTATTCAAACATCCAGTGCTAATTAAAGTGCTTTGCGTGGTGTTACTGGTAGGCTGGTGGCATGGGTACATAATTTTCATTCGTCTAGTCAAACACTCAAATACAAATTCTACTTTGTACAAATAAGTCGCATTTGAAACAAATATCTATCTTGTTTGTGGAAGAAGCTGAATTTTAATTTTTATTTTAATGTATCCCTGAATTGATCGATCACAACTACGTAACACTTATTTCATTGAACAATATAAGCACTGAGCGAAAAAAACATGATATGCTAAAAATTGTGTGAATGTTAGCTTTCATGTCGCGTATAACAGTTCGCAAGGCATGGAGATTTGTTTGTGAATTATTACATGTAAAAAGTATCAGCTATTCCATCAAAACGATGTGAACGTTGAGAAGTAGCGTATCTAGAGATAAAATTGTCATGAGTGGATATGTCGACCAGATTATATATGTCAGTGTTCTACGCACATATATGAGATTCCAACCGAAATATATTGTGGATTGATCATTTAAATGAAATTTAGACTTTTTATCTCGTCTCATTTCCGAATAAGCTGTGTAGCCTAATCATCATGAAATATTTCAATCAATTAGAAAACAGATTGCCTCATTTTGTATTCATTGGTACTAAAGTAAACAATGTGTTATCTGTAAATAAAGATGATGTGGTTGCAATGACCGAATGAACAACTTGATTTAAAATAATATATATATATGTATATATGTAAATATACATAAAAAATATATATATAAACACAATTTACTTTCTTTATTCTTGGACAACCACTTGATGGCCATCACGTTATCTGAAATAATAAAAACGGATTGTATATATAGAATCCATGAAATAATGAGGTTCAAACGGAGTTTGCATTCTCATATCGATACTCAACGTGTTGACTGTTATGAAATTAGCGTTCAGTAACAACGTGCAAACTGTGAACCATTAGAAGTTAATACAATCTTTCATTCTAGTATGGTCATCATTTTTAGGGCAAGTAGACGATTTCATAAGTAAACAACAAGATGGCTTTCAATGAGCACAAACCCTTAACTTTCTTCATCACTGAATCCGCATTCAACGGTTTATGTTTGAAATATACTGAGCAAACATACACAATTGGGTAATCATTTTAATAATAACATAAATTTTCTTGACGTGCAATATATGCAGTGAAATCGTATGAAATATCGTCAAAGAGAAAAATTTGATGAAGCCCGTCATTCAGTCCGCCTACGGAATATAAAGATATTTGGCCTGTTTATAATAAATAAAAACAAAGAAATTGACTTGTTTTTTAAAGCGAAAAATATAAATGTCTGAAAATACCTAAAAAACTATTTGGTAATACACTTGTTAAACAACAAACTAATTCAAAGAAAATTGTATTTCTTATAATCTACACGCACAAAGATCCGATCGTATAGTTCACCGTAGAATTTGAATAGGAATGGCAGTATGACTTCCTTGAAAAAAATTAATAATGTGCAGTTCAGTTCAACTATTCACAGAACTTACCACTGGTAACCATTTTACTTCATCAAACTTTCCACTTACGTAGGGATTTGGCTCATTTAGACGAATGATTTGGGTGTAATAGTGATGGTCGAGCTAGCTGTCGGAAAAAATTTTCCAATCACACTCCTACCTGTATGTAAGATTAGCTTTGAGATACAATTGCACTATATGTAGGATAGTTTATTTTCCTCACTCTATCACAAACATCTTGACATGTTGAATAGGTGAGAAATGAAATTCCAATCAAAATAACTAAAATCAGTCGAATGGATAGCATTGTATTATTATTCTTATTCGAAATATCTGAAAAAAATATTATCATTTGAACGAGTAAAACTCAAGTTAGAATATACTTTACTGATTAATCAAAAAGCCACTTACCACTACTGTTGAAGAAATGAATTGTTTACAATCGTTGTTTATATATCATCGACCCAGTTTCAGCAAAATGTGTGACTAAGAAGGTACTTATTTTTGATTGGACAATTTAGACTAACTAATGGGGATAATAAATAAAATTGAGTGTTGTGATTGGTCGCCTTAACTTCCTGATCAATAAAAATTATTCTTTGCTCACATGATTTTTTTATAGTTGTAAAATTACTATTTTCATGAAAAAACGTTGACTAAAATTTGAAATATCAACGGATAGCAACACATCTGTTAATCGAAAACATTAAAAGTAAGTTACTGATCGACTACAGCGGCGAGTGAACAAACTATCAAAAAACACGCACTGTTATAATGTGAAAAGATATTTTTTTGACTTATTTGCTATCCATCTCCGATGATTTATACATGGATAGATACATATTAGAATGCTAAATACAATACATATGAAGACATAGACATCTTTTACGAGAACAGCTTAAAAAACTGATCAAGAAGACATAGACACCTTTTACGAGAACAGCTTAAAAAACTGATCAACGATGAATTTCGAATTAAATAGGAATTTCGTATTCTGTTGAAAATATTTTTAAATAAAAAAATTTTCTGAAAGTCACATATTATTTATTATATATAATAGGATGGAGCTACAAAAACCTGCTCAGTGATTTATCATTCATTATAAAATTAAATAGCCGCGGTTTTTAAACTGTGCTAAGATATCATAATATATTGCTTTTTGATTGAGGGCTTGTGAATGGTTAATTCAGGTTTATGAAAAATTATGTTAGTTTCTGAATTTGGTTAGGTGGTGAGTAACCCATCAGGTTTATTTACGACGGAAAGACCCCGAAATCTTTATATAAAGTAAATTTAGTTTGGGCTGAATAAATTAGTTTCATTTTTTTTGTGATCCTATTGGATTAAGGTTTAAGTTACCTCGGGGATAACTGAGTCAAGAATGGGGATAAGTCACATTGATCCATTTGTTACTACCTCGATGTTGGCTTAGGGATCCTGGACGGAGTAGAAGCTATCTTTGAGAGTCTGTTCGACTATTAAATCCTTTATGAGTTGAGTTAAGACCGGTGTAAGCCAGGTTGGTTCTTATCTATATGTGATTTTATTCAGTACGAAAGGAGAGATAAAATGCAGTTTTACTGTAGTTGTAATAAGCTGAGGTATATTATTAAATATTTTGTGAAAATATTTTAAAGCAGTTGTTTTGCTTGTGCCTTTCTATTTAACCCTGGTAGAGTTAATATGAATAAAGCTTGATTAGTAAAACTACATACAGTCTTTTTATTACTTTAGTTAGGAGTTTAGCAGCTTTATGTGTAGTGGTGAAGACTATTATAATAAGGTGACTTAGTAATGGTTACTAGTTTATTGAAGAGACAAAGTCGCAGTGCCAGCAGTCGCGGTTAAACTGCCTTCTTCTAGCTTTAACTGTTGGTTTAAATTAGTATTAAATATTGTTTAAGAATTTGTTGGTTAAATAGGTTTTATTGAAAAAATATTTTATTATTGTAATTCGAGAAGTTGACGAAAATAGGGATTGGATACCCCTTTATTTGACTTATAAGTTTTAGTCCACAGTTTGGAACTGAAAGGGTTTGGCAGTGAATTAAGTTCGTCCGGGGGAACGTGCTTATTAAAGAGATGGTCCGCTGATTAGTTTACTATAGTTATCGTAAGTTAGTGTATATCCGTTTGTAAATCTATGCTGCAAGGTTATTAAGCGGGTAAATTATTAATTAATTTAAAACAGGTCCATATGCTGCTAATATTATAGGTTATTGTGCGTTACGTTAAGAAGAGGATTATATGTAAGTGAATCTGATTTAGGACTCGGAAGTAGGGGTGGTATAGTATGCTATTTCGAAGGTTGAAATAATTTATGTACACATCGCCCGACAATCTCGGTGAATAGCTGAGTTAAGTAGTAACATGTTAGTGCTTAAAGAATCAGTCGCTAAGTCTAGTCAAATAATGAATTACGGGAGGGTGTTAGTTTATTATGATTTAGTTGTATTTATGATGGGTTTATGTTTATTTATTCCAGTATGTTGTCAGGTTCATTTGAGATGTGCCTAAATAAACATATTCAGAACTTTGTATTTGCCTTTCAGATATAATAAGCGTCACGCGCTATTTATTTACGATCGTCTGGACAGGCAAATTACGAAGGTCAAGAAAACGTTGATTTCGACAGTCACTGCACAGGTTTTCACTGTTAATCGTAATTATGACAATAGTCGGTCAAATCTTTTAAACAGCAACTCTGGAATGATCGAATAAAGAGTAAGATTGTGGGGTAAACGTTTGTGCAAAAAGGTAGATTTCTGTAATTCAGAATTCAACTTTCATGGATGCTAAAACAGTGGTCTAAAAATAAGAAGTCAGCATGAGGCTGAATGTCACGGATTCATTTAAACGATTGTATTTTCACAGAATTTTTAAGTTCGCAAAACTGATTAGAAGTTGTTGAGATAACTTTAGTAAGTTATTAATAAATCATTTCAACACTGAATTCAGCTTGACTCTCCATTTCGTTTTTCTGAAACGTGAAAATTCTCCTTTTTTCTCTTGCTAAACAAAGTAAAATTGCCTTTTACCGTAAATCGTTTAGTTAAATTAATGTCTTTCGCAAAATTTAAACAACAGAATCGATTATAATTTAGCAATACATAAGTGCATTCATGTGCAGTATTCTCAAAGTCTACAGTTACATAAGACTAAAACCGCAATGACAACATATTTGATCTAAAATCTCTATTCAAAATACAACGAAGAAAACATTAGTCGTTTTGAACACGGTTAAATGGAATGTTTCAGTAGATGAACGTGTGATATCATTGTAAACAGTCCAGATAACAAATCAGATCAATATATAATGCCAAACGTTAGTGAAAACTGCACGCAATCAATATCAGTGGTATTTAAATTACATTTGGCATACAGCAAGACTTGAAAAAAATTAAATGGTCCTGATCATATATCGGTCTGTTGAATGAAGCTTACTGACTAACTTACTAAAAATAATAGTATTTCTACTGGCATATTACGTTTTAACGTAAGAGAAACAGTTTGAGATGATACAAACTACTTATGATTCACTCTACGTCATTAGTAAGCATTTGTCGATGACAAAGCATTATCGAGAGAATTCATCGTAACTGAACACAAATGAGTGGCGCTAAGGCACGACAGAATACACAAATACGAACAGATGAATCAATTTATATCAGTTCACGGACTCAAAGTTATCAAGGTTGAAGAACGAAAATCAACAAGTTCATAGATTTCGCAAACAGTTTATTTACTCGCCATAAATTAGTTTATATAATTGATATACACTTGTAGTATTATATTCACTATCATTTAGAAAATTGTCATCATGATTTTTTCAAAACTTATTGCTACACTAATATGAAATGTACACAAGAGTGTTATTCTGATGAAACGCTTCATTCATGAAACAAAATGCAAATATATATTTTCATTTTCAGTAAAATGTTGATGCTTCAACTGAAGAATAATTATGTTTTCTGCCGTACATAGTTCTTTCTATTCTTATGTTTTTGGATCAGCTAATCTTACCTTATGCAAGATTTTGAATGGAAGGTTTGTCCGAAGTGGAGTAGTCAAATTAGATTGAATGTTCTGAGACTGAAATTTGCACTCTAATGATTCGAACTCTGCATTGGTTTTATCTTCAGTACCTACTGGTTCATTTTTCAAGCAGACACAAGATTTCAGGTTTATTGATTACTTCATTCGGACAAAAGTTATCAAAGCGATACTGAAAAATCTATACATAACATGCATTGCGAAGTAAACTGGTGAATGTTGAATGAGAAAGATAATTAAATTAAGATGTTGCAAATGAGGAGAAGCCATATCAACAAATGAAAAGTAAATTATCACGGGATAATTGTTTTTGCGACTCATTCACGTTTTTATCATTGGATTAAATGAACTAATAGCATTAGAAAGCAGTTAGCAAAGAACACTAGATTGAACAGAGAGCAAAACATAAACAGTCACAGAACAGTGGCATCAGCTTCCACAACAATCCTTCTGTTTATTATCTCGCAACAGAAGCTCAAAAGGCCGCAAGATAAGAAGCTATGTGAGAATAACCTGACAAAACATGTGAGCTTGCTCGAAATTGCCTTAATCCAAAACAACATCTAAATGCATGGCAGGTGACATTTAGAATTCTTCATCGGATGATTATAATTACTGTTGCTAATTGTAATTTTTGTATATATATTACACGCTGGCTATTACATAAAGTTGGTTCAACATATTGTGACCGTGTTGACAATCACAAGTGATGTCACCATACATACATCTGTTAACATGCCGCTATTTGGCAGCTCACCTCCATATTATTTAACTTTATGATTTGTTATTCACATTATCACAATCCATCTAACTTGCTTACCGTAAATATAAATTATTTCATATTTAACATAAACATTTCTTCAGGTAATGACACAAGTCTTCTACAAACGCTGTGAATGAGGTCTATGTATTTTTAGGAATTCTAATTTTACGGTCTGAGACACACAGCTTTGGTCGAATAGACATGAAATTATCTCTTGCACAACCATAACCACTTAGAAGAAGACACGCCTGCAGAACATGTACCTTTGGATCTTACTAAACCATATGTTGAAAAGTCATATTTCGTGTCAACGCAGGTGGCACTGTCTTGTTACCAGACACTCAAGCGCTCGATTACCACCTCGCAAAAGTGCCGATATGTGATCAAACAGCATCACAGCTGATTAATAACATGAGCAGCATAAGAAGGGATCACTATTTTAGGTCGCATACTGTCAAATCTGACTCACAACGAAAGACCGCCATATAGTCACGAAGATAATCAAATGACAAAACGCGATGACGCTCTAGATAAATCAGTATGACCTCTTCCGTTCTCAAAAAACCTGATTCAAAGTGTTATTGTAACATGCGCTTTTTAAACAGGTCAAACACGACCACTTGGACAAAAGAATCTGAGAGAAACGTTTTCGATGCTAAGCATTAGGTCTAATCCTCGAATAAAGGTCACAATCAATCTAATCAGCGAATGATTCGTACGGTCAGTTGTGGACCGAGATTTTTTTCTATTATGATGATGACAAGTGAAAAATGTTAGAAAGAATACATGAAATGTCTATGTATAACCCTTTTGAAGTAAAGTAAACATTGTGTACATATCTCGAGGCAACTGAATGACAGTATTAGTGCATTATTGAGTTGGAATATTGTGCAGTGCTCCTGAAACATGACAGGCGATTGTGCGTTTGATTGTACTGGAATAAACAAAAACCATAGATAGAGTTAGAAAGCGTCGACTGAATCGATTTTGATTTTCAATTATTATCACGGTTGATACGACAACCGTTATGAAGCATATTACAAGCGTAATATCCGGGTTGAGCTGTTTCAAGATATATCATAAGAATACCGTTTGTCTCTGAAGGGTAAAGTGATAGAAATCTTTTCCACCTCAGGCAAAATGAAAAACTTGCTTTTGTCTTATCTGATCTCTACACCTATTGTTGAACATTCACGGATAGCCATTTGAAATCAATGCTTCACTTAAGAAATTCGAATCGTCGTCAAATGTATCCGTGGTGCGAATCCTTTGAGCCCTATTGAAGAGGCATTTTACCAGACCTCGTTTACATTGCAGTGGACAAATTCTGCTGAAATTTCGATACTATCCAGTCCACATTGACTTTCTATAAACAGAACGCTTTATATTTCCATTCTCTCTTCGGCTCAACAGTATGTCTAAAAAAAGCAATCGATTATTATTATCTTCTGCTTCATGAGTTAGTACAATGTCATTCTGAAGGCTATCAAAGTTATCCAGTAACTGAGAGACATTGAGTTATTTATTACATATAATTAAAATATCGTCCATATATCTCCTATGGAGAGTAAGCTTATTAATGTGCTCATTCCACGAATTTTCAGCATATGCCATATAAGCATCAGCTAAGAGATGTCGCGAAGGACTACCCAAAGCAACGCCATCGACTTGCTGGAAATGTTCATCATCAAACGAGAAATGAACTTTCTCAATACATAATAAAAGCGATTCTGTTAGTAGACTTGACTGAAAGAAAGAAGGGGGGTGAATCAATTGATATATAGTCACAAAAAAAATTAACAGTCTTTATTACGGGAACATTGGCAAAAAAAGAGTTTACATCAAGAGAATGCATAGTTTTTTTCTGTAATATTAATGTCATCAAGAACACCAATTAGTTCAAATGTATCTTTCAAGGAAAACTTACACAATTTATTACAAATTGAGCTAAGTAATTCAGCTAACCATTTGGCTAGCTTATGTGTAGGTGAGCCACACATAGATAATATTGGTCTCAGTGGATTGTTCGGTTTATGAATTTTGGGTTATTCATATAAGTTCGGTAGTACAGAACCGGTGGGTCCCAACATAATAAATTCATCCCTATTGATAACAACATTCATGTTTAGTGGCTTCAACAGACTGGAGTTAGTTCTCCGTTCTTATTTGCTAACCTCATTATTAGATGAAACAATAATCAAAAACTTTCTTTCATCACTAAGGATGGATGAGATTTTCTTCTTGTAATCTGATTTATTCATTACCACTACTCCAGACCTTTTGTCAGGTTTGAGAATTACAATATCTGGTCTTTTACGGAGGTCCCTCAAGGCACAGAAATGTTTGGATGGTAAAATATTCCTGTGTCTTATTTTGGCACCGTGAAATTGGTCAGCGATATCAACCAATTTCTCCTTCAACCAGTTTTGCTTATCTTGAGTGATTGAAAGAAGAGAGTTCAGTTCATTATAGAGATTTTCAAACTGAGCATCATTCGAAGAGTTGGAAGTATCGGCATCAGGTATGGAAAAGTTAAATTCGACAGGTAGATCCTCTTTTTCATAGACAGAATGTTCAACGGATGATAAATTTGTTACATACTCATCCGGGCTAAACTGCAAGGAATTTCCACGAGTATCAATAATGAGGCACTTGTCCAACATTTTCCACGTACTACATATTTCGTTTTAGAGACCAACGAACTGCAAAAGTTCATAAATTTATTATGACATACGATAGAAACATTCGATAATACATTTGACGCACGTGTTTGAAGTTAAATTAGCTTACATATCATTTCATTACATTTTTACACTTGGGATTTCGTGAGACGACGGCGAGTAGAAATATTCTGAATTAATTTGTTAGATAGTAAGAACTTATAAAATTGTCTGGGAAATATATGTGCTGCAAAGCACGATTTGTAAAAGTCCAGCTTTACCTTTTCAGAAGCGATTTCAGTAGTGATTAACAGTAGCAATTTCACCTAACCGTTTAATGCAAGATGGAGGGAGTCATCAACAACTAGTCCCTTTTGTAAATTTTGATAGAACAGTGAGAAGACGTAATTGATCTGAAAAGTGTGATGTATTCGCAGTATACATTTCGAACAACGTGGACAACGCGGACTGTACAGTATCTAAATTACAACAGAATTTGTCCACTTCGATATGAACAAGGTCTGGTAATATGCCTCTTCAACAAGACTCAAAGGATTTGCACCACGGATACATTTGACGGCGATGCGAAATTCTCAACTGAAGTATTGATTTCAAATGGCTATCCGTGAATGTTCATCAATAGGTGAGTTAAGACAAAAACATGTTTTTCATTCTCCCTGGGGAGTAAAAGCTTAATATCACTAAACCATTTAGAGGAAAATAGTTATCTTACTATATATCTTGAAAACTATGATCTATTTCGAAGTGATAGGTGACAAGTAAGAGTTGAAGAATGCCTCATATATGCCCACTCTAGCCTAAACTCATTCTTATGTGATATGTCTGAATTAAACAGATTGCCAGACTCTGTGTGGATCGTTCTGAAACCCTCAAATGCAGTTTCCTTACTGTTCGGCTATGCCTACTGTCAGCCTCATGCACCAACAGGAGATCTAGCATATTACTGTCATAAGTATTCACGTTTGTTTCATCCCTAACGTTCACAAGCAAGGCTATTTGTGGGGACTTCAACATGCCTGAAATCTCTTGGTTCCCAATCAAAGCACCTAGACGAATCGAATCATTTATTGAATGCTTAGAGATTGGAGAGTGCACTCAACATGTTAACGGCTCAACCACAATTGAAGATATATTGGATTTAGTTTACAACAGCAATCTCATTCCACACACTGTATATGTTGGAAAGACGTTCCCAGGTAGCGATCATAATATCGTCATCTGCAGCCTTGATAAAGGAGCTACAATTATAAAATGTAAATCCACTGCACTTCGTAGAAACTTACGTAGGATTGATTTTTCAAGCTTCCACGATTGACTCAAAAGCATTGACTGGACTAACTACTTTACCGCATACAATATCGACGATCCGATGGATGTATTTTATCACAACACAAATAGCACTTTCAATAAATTTGCACCCTTGCGATCTTGGAGACTCAGAATTCCTAAGGACTTATATATGCCAGGTTATATACTTAAACGGCCCTTTGCCTTAACCATCACCTTGGCTTCGTATTCCATTTAACCTTGCTATTTGGAATATAATCTTTTCCTGTTCAGCCGTGTTTTTGATTCTTGTGAACTTGTCCAGTGTATTATGGTCAGAGATTTTCCACGGTGTGGGCAGCCGGGAAGTGACAACTGCCCACATACTCGTAGCAGCACACGAGACCGAATATGTCGAAATCGTATGCTTCCTACACCAACGCACACATCTCTTCCCTCCTAAACGAACTCTACTCACAGTCACTTTTCTCACTGCACCTCTAATGCAGACGAAGCGAGTTTACGAATCGTCATTTCCAGTCTCTTTGAACTCCGTTCTAGACTACATGTTGGAGCTTTTAATGTACAGAATTTGTGTCAAATAGGGCAACAAGCTTTCTTAGGTAGGACTTAGGAATCTCGTGCCATCGATGTATACAGTGTTTCGGAAACGCGCATATATGATACTAGTAAAATTAATAATCTGATTACACCTTGTCAAAATAAAGAGTAAGATCGATTTATTCTTCGTGTATCTGGAAGCCGTGATGCCGCTTCCAGGGTTTCTGCTGGCGTAGGCATAGCATTATTACGTAGAGCTGAACCATCTCTCCTAGAATTGATCCCAGTAGATGGTCACTTGTGCGATGTCCAATTAAACGGGACAGTAAGGACTCAGAAGAATAGGGATACTCGCCGTTGCCTATTCGCAATATATGCCTATGCCACACTGACTGCAGTGCAGACGAGGATTAAGATGAGATTTACAGAAAGCTTTCGGACATCTTTTAAAAAGCTAGGTGCTCTGATGTAGTAAAAATAGCTGATGACTTTAATGCTCTGTTTCAGCTATGCCCAGATAAGCGCCTATTCTTATCAAACACTAACTTTAGGCATAAAGAATAGCATCTATTGACCTGGCGACCTCCAAAATCGTCTCATCATTGGACTGAACTAGATCACATAACCATCAGCCACCGATGGAGTGGTTCGATAGAAGACAGTCTCTCGTTGTGGGGCACATGTTTAGATTCAGATCATGCCCTAGTGCGAGCGCGTATCTGTTTGCGGCTTACTGTGTGTAGGAACAACTGAAAAGAGAGTTAGGCGACCATTCAAGGAATTCTCATTTGGAGGCAGGTTGGAATGATATCAAGAAGGCTGTGGAAACAGCAGTGATATCTGCTAGTAAGATTAACCATAAGGCTAGAATGAAGCCGTGGAGCTCTGAAGCATCCACCGAACTGATGGATGCCCAACAACTCATCACACCTTGCTCTGAAAATGATGAAGAACGAAGTCAGCTTGGGCGCAGGCTGATATAAAGCCTGCTCAACGACCGTGAACCGTGACGGGTGGCGAAAGCAGAAGCAATAGAAAAGGCAGAGGCAATCGGCGACAGTAGACAACTTTTCCGACTTATCAAGGAAACTGGTAGAAGGAATCCTAGTGTAAGTGAGACTATCTCGGAAAATGATGGGACTATTATTTATTCTCTATCCAGGAAACTGGATCGATGGGCAGAACACTTTAGGGATCAGTTCAACTGACTTCGCGTCACTTTTCGCTTGTTCACGATCTCCAGTCATCCTGAATGGCAGATCGATGTGCGTCCCCCTAGGCTTTACGAAGTTGAGAAAGCGTCAGGAAATCTGAAGCGAGGGAGAGCTGCAGGTCCTGATAGACTGATACCTGATATACTTAAGAGTGGTGATCCAGTTTTAGCAGCAAGGTTGACTGAGATCTTAGGTAGAATCTGGAAACTGAACGTAATGCCGTCTGACTCGTCTCAATCACTGATTGTCCCAATCTATAAGAAAGGACAAAAGTCTTCTTGTGACAATCACAGGGGAATCAGTCTAACTAAAATAGTTTTTCAATTGTCAGCCTCGATTATACATAGACGCCATACTATTACTCGTGAAGAGCAGACTAGAGAAAACCAGGCTGGTTTTCGACCTGGACGTGGTTGTATAGACCACATTTTCACACTACGACAGGACCTGGAACACAGACACAAATATAGGCGTCCTACAATAATTATCTTCCTGGACCTAAAAGCAGCATTTGACTCAGTGGATCGTGAGGTTCTGTAACAGTGTCTGTCATTGAGAGGTGTACCAAAGAAGTTGATTGGAAGAAATCTGGGGGCGGACAAACAAAAACATGGCAGAAATCCAAGAAGTCACTGACAGCTGGACTGAGTCACGTCTGTAGATGTAGGCTACTTGGTTGGTGTCCGCGAGATGATAATAATTGATGGTTAGATACCCTGAATGACATGGATCAAAACCGTTTGCAGTGGCGCCGGTGCATTTATTCTTTGTGTTCTCTCAAATCCTAATCTTCAACCTCTCTAGTTTTGACTTTCTAAACTTTTTCCGCTGAATCACATTTCTTTAAAATCTTCTCATCCTAACCTCGCGGATTACTTCTAATACCTATACTACCTCTTCTAATAAAGGATTTGAATTGACAATTATATATCTGTGCTGATGTGGTATGCTAACATGAACTGATATACTTACGTACGAAGTTCTACGTTGCATCTGACTGACTGATACGAAAACGTCTCCGAAGACATGCTTCCGGACTACATAACTGTAATGACGTCTTCTCATTAGTAACGACTACTCAAATATGTGTCGAGGCAGAAATAACTCGTACTAAAAAAGCAATCGCACAGGAAAAGCGTGCTGTTCAGCTGAACAATCACTCCTCTGAACTCATAAAACTCCTTCGGCATAAACTTAAATGCTCCAAAGTGAAAGTAGGGAGCATATTTTTCGAGGCAATCAATTGTGTGAAGACCCTAAAAGTATCGCAGAGTTGTTTAGCGAACATTTTTGTGCCACATTAACAAACGATAACTCAACAAATGAGTAACACCTGACACAAACGCCTTCATGTGAAATCGCCACTGTTAAACTTAGTATACAGAACATTTCTAAGGCGATTACTACACTGAAGCACTCTTACATTGAAGGACCAGATGTTATCCCAGCCAGCATGCTGAAAAATGGGAGCAATGATCTCTGTGCTATGCTTCTTAAATTATTTACTTTGTCACTCTTCACAGAGTGTTACCCTTATAACTAGAAGACTACACATATCATCCCACAATTAAATCTGGGCCTACAGCGAACGTTGAAAATTACCGACCTATAAACATAGCTTTGGTAGTATCTCGGGTTATGGAGAAAATAGTTAAGGCAGAGTTACTACAACATCTACTTAGTAACAATCTGATATTGACCTCACAGCATTGGTTCTTAAGGTCCATGTCGAGTGATACATGTCTGTTAGATTATTTCAAGGATATCACGCACAAACAAGACAAAGGGCTTCTAGTATCTGTGCTTTTCTTCGATTTCATAAAGGCTTTTGATAAAGTCTCACACAAAAGGCTTCTACTCAAACTGAAGTCATTCCGAATCATCAACCCACTACACTCATGGTTTGCTTCATTCCAAAATCAGCGCCAAAAAATGATAAAGTACAACGACTGTCTTTCATCAACGTGACCAATTACAAGTGAGGTTATCGAGGGAAGTGACTTAGGTCCACTATTCTTTCACATCTACATAAACAGTATATTTGACTATAAAATTTGGAAGAGCATACTTATATGCTGATGATGAACATTTCGTTTGCATTCGGCTCTTTGGATTATTGAGGCGACTGATAAGTAACACTGGGGCTGCTCTTATGCGCTTCCTTTTTCTGATTTTCATCTTTCCAAAACTATTCTGAGGTCCCTAATCTGTCCAGACAATCTTAACATTCCTACTAAGGCGCCTGAAAATGAATAAGGAGTTTGACATTCAATAAAAATAATAATCATTAAAAACTGTTAGTGATAAGTTCTATTCATCAAAGTTTTCTTTATACAAACTCCACTCTTTCAACTGAGATTTTGATTTCTACGTACATAAATCCGGCTTCTTACTTCGACTTCTCTTCTATCCAATTGACACTACACAGCTCTTCTTTCTTCTCTGCCATACTCCTTCACCTGTTGGTTATATACTTGTATTCCCTTAATTTACTTTAATTTTATTGGTCAGTATCAATTTTATCTTGACTTACCACTGTATTGACAACCTCAAGATGACAGGAAAAGTAGTGCCTTGGTTGTATATACACACTTGCCACACTGCTGCATTTTGGTCTCTCTCTCTCTCTCTTTTCTCCTTTTCAGAACCACATTCACGGTGGGAAATCCTTGGCGCCTCTTTAGATCATGCACCTTATGTACATGACTGTCTGGATCACAGCTCGTATCAAGCGCGTTCCAATTGACCTTTCCCAACAAATTGACTATCGGTCTCGGAAATTCGCCAGAACAACCTGTCGTGCACCTTACTAATTTGTACTCTACTATTGAAAATTTGGCTGTATTATTCTGTATCTGTCAGTGACATGGTGTAAATATGCTATCAGAAACTGACTCCTATACTTGATTTACTTACTTACTTTCGCCTGTTACCCCCAATGGAGCATAGACCGCCCACCAGTTTTCTCCAACCAACTCTGTCCTGGGCTTCCTTCTCCAGTTCTGTCCAATGTTTGTTCATTCCTCTCATATCTTTCTCTATTTCTCGGCGTAGTGTGTTCCTTGGCCTTCCTCTTTTCCTTTTGCCTTGAGGGTTCCATGTGAGGGCTTGTCTAGTGACGCAGTTGGGTGCTTTTCGTAGTGTATGTCCTATCCATTTCCACCGCTTCTTCCTGATTTCCTCCTCCATTGGAATCTGGTTTGTTTTCTCCCACAGTTCGTTGTTGCTGATGTTGTCTGGCCAACGAATACGAAGTATTTTGCGTAGACAACTGTTAATAAACACTTGTATCTTCTGGATGATGGCTTTGGTAGTTCTCCATGTTTCCGCTCCATACAGTAGAACTGTCTTGACATTTGTATTGAAGATCCTGATTTTGGTTTTGTTTGAAAGTTGTTTGGAGTTCCAGATATTTTTCAACTGTAGAAATGCAGCCCTTGCTTTGCCAATCCGCGCCCTCACATCTGCGTCCGATCCACCTTTCTCGTCGATGATGCTGCCAAGATATGTGAAGGTGTTAACGTCCTCCAAGGTATCTCCATCAAGCGTGATTCGGTTGGTGCATGTTGTGTTGCATCGGAGAATTTTGCTTTTTCCTTTATGTATGTTGAGACCTACTGCTGCAGAGGCTGCTGCTACACTGGTCGTCTTCTCTTGCATTTGTTGTTGAGTGTGCGATAGAAGAGCCAGGTCATCTGCGAAGTCCAGATCGTCCAGCTGCGTCCTAACTGTCCAGTTGATACCGTGCTTCCCTCCAGATGTTGACGTCTTCATAATCCAGTCGATGACCAGGAGAAAGAGAAAGGGTGAGAGTAAGCAACCTTGCCTGACACCGGTCTTCACCTCAAAAGAGTCTGTCAGCTGACCTCCGTGTACGATTTTGCAGTTGAATCCATCATAAGAATTCCGTATGATGTTGACTATTTTCTCAGGCACACCGTAGTGTCGAAGAAGCCTCCACAGTGTTTTCCTATCCACGCTATCGAATGCTTTCTCGTAGTCGATGAAGTTGATGTACAGTGGTGAGTTCCATTCAATTGAATGTTCCACAATGATCCGTAATGTAGCAATTTGGTCAGTACACGATCGATCCTTACGAAATCCAGCCTGTTGATCTCGAAGTTGGGCGTCTACGAAGTCCTTCATTCTGTTTAACAATACCCTGTTGAAGACTTTGCCTGGTATTGAAAGAAGAGTGATGCCTGTGTAGTTCTCACACTTGCTGAGATCGCCTTTCTTTGGTAGTTTGATGAGGTATCCTTCTTTCCAATCTGATGGTACTTGTTCCTCATCCCAAATCTTCTTGAAGAGAATGTGAAATATTTTCGCAGTTGCTTCCACATCCGCTTCCATTGCCTCTGCTGGAATGTTGTCTGGTCCTGCTGCTTTGCCGCTCTTGATTTGTCTGATGGCTATACTGATCTCCTCAATCGTAGGTGCGCCAATATTAATTGGGAGGTCCGTGGATGCTGCTTCGATGTTGGGTGGGTTCAGTGGAGCTGGTCGATTCAATAGTTCCTTAAAGTGCTCCACCCACCTATTTCTCTGCTCTTCAGTGTTGCTGATTATTTTCCCTTCCTTGCTTTTCACTGGTCGTTCTGGTTTACGATAGTTCCCGGCGAGCTTCTTTGTTGTTTCGTACAATTGTCTCATGTTTCCTTCTCTTGCAGCCTTTTCCGCCGTCATTGCTAGATCTTCCACATATTTTCGTTTGTCAGCTCTGATGCTCTTCTTCACTTCCCTGTTTGCTTCTGTATACTCGTCTTGCGCCTTAACTTTCTCTGCTCTTGTTCGGCAGACATTGATAGCTGCCTTCTTGTTCCTCCTTTCTTGAATTTTTTCAAGAGTACCAACAGAGATCCATTCGTTGTGATGGTGCTTCTTGCGACCAAGGACCTCCTGACATGTTGAAGTGATTGCCTCCTTAATCCCTTTCCAATTGTTCTCCAATGTTGCTTCCTCTCCATTGAGTAGATCCTGAAAGGCCTGGAACCTATTGGTGAGGGCTATCTTGAATTCGTTGAGTTTTACGGTATCCCGAAGAAAGGCCGTATTAAACTTCTGTGATGTTGTCTGCCCCGCTGTCCAGTGCTTCTTTAGCTTCAATCTCATTTTGGCGATCAGCAAGTGGTGATCTGAAGCTATATCAGCTCCTCTCTTGGTTCTCACATCCTCCATGGTCCTTCTGAACTTTTTGTTGATACAGATATGGTCAATTTGGTTTTGAGTAGTGTGGTCCGGTGAAATCCATGTGGCTTTGTGAATGCGTTTGTGCGGGAATATTGTGCCACCGATGACCAGTTTGTTGAAGGCACATAGGTTTGCAAATCTCTCACCGTTTTCGTTCCTTTCTCCCAGTCCATGTCGTCCCATGATGTCTTCATATCCAGTGTTGTCCATTCCAACCTTGGCATTCAGGTCTCCCATAAGAATCGTCAAATCCTTTGGTGAACATTTATCGACGACTGACTGCAGCCTTTCGTAGCATTGATCTTTAACGTCGTCATTGTAGTCATTGGTAGGTGCATAACATTGGATGACGTTCATTGTAATGTCCTGTTTCTTTGTTTTGAAGGATGCTTTAATGATCCTGGGTCCATGAGATTCCCATCCTATCAGTGCCTTTTGTGCATGTTTGGACAGCATCAGTGCAACTCCTTGTGTATGTGAAGCGTTTTCCTCTTCATGACCAGAGTATAACAGCAGTTCCCCTGAAGCAAGTCTCAGTTGTCCTACCTGTGTCCAATGTGTTTCACTGATGCCGAGCACCTCGAGGTTGTATCTTTTCATTTCTCCGCAACTTGAAATAGTCTTCCAGTCTCCCACAATGTACGAACGTTCCATGTACCTAAAAAAATGGTTGCTCTGGTTGTCAGAAGAGGCATCGGCCCCGTGACTTCCGAGGGGACTCGGCTTTCATCACGAGACGTCATAATTCTTCTTCCAACTCCCAGGGCAGAGTTAAAATGGTTTGAATTATTTCTTCTGGTTAGCGTTTTTATGGCAAGTGAGATTTCAGCGGAATGGGGTCGCCAACCCCATGTCCAACCCTCCTCATTTATCCGGGCTTGGGACCGGCTGAAGCCCCTAAGGTTCTACTGGCGGAGTTTATACTTGATTTAACTGCTATAAATTTTACAGAAAATGTGAAAGCGTTTGTGTTAATTTGATCTGGTCTGTACAGTGGCATGACTCTTTTAACGTAGTTATTTGAGAATAAATATATTATTATTATCTAAAAATAGTATACAGCTACAAGTGTGATGATCTGCTTGAAAATATAGCTAAGATTCAGAGTGATGTTGATAACTTAACTACCTCGAGCGAAACATGGCAACTACCTTTTAACCACAACAAATGTGGCATAAGGCATTTTAGTAAGCGTCACCATGATACACCACTCCACTTACAAAAACGTAGGGTCCAGACACTTATATCAGCGCGTGACCTGTGTATTAGTTACTCTAGAAGCCTTAAATTCGAAGAACATGCCTCAAATAATATCTCTGAATTTAGACGACTTATTATGTTTGTAAACAAGATTTTCTTGACAAGTGAGGACAAGCTCACTCTCTTCAAAATCTGTATAAGGACGACACTTGAATATTGTTCACTTATCTTTTCAAACATGAATATCCTGGACAAAATGCGAGTAGAAAATGTACAAATAAGCTCCACCCGGCGACTGTTCGGATTGGGCCATTACCTCGACTACACAGAAAGATGCAAGCATCTTTCCTTCGAACCTCTGTAATGGATCTGTTTTGTGAAGAAAACATAATTGCTGACATTGAAATATTTCTTATTGAACATGTCTAGCAATAAACTAGCAACAGCGAGTTAATCATAAGTAACGATGGATAGCTTTAACAAACATGTTACAAGAGACATGCCAATTTACATGCCAGATCAAAATGTTAAGATCACCAACATATTTCTTTTTAAACGGTATACAGTTACTGAAACATTTCACAAGATTCATTGTATTCGTAAAGATGGAATGCACAATGCGAATAATTGGCGCAAGTTACGAAGGTTGCGTTACGACAATTATCTTATGAACTGAGAAACGATTCATGGTAGAGATAGGCTTCCATGTAACAGGAATTGATGCGGCAAATGTACGAGGGTCTGGTTGATATTCATCAGCTAATGATTTCACACGTTCTTGGGTAGGGTAACCAAGTCTACTGCAAATATCCAGACTAATATATGAGGATTGGAATAATGTTCTGAAAAAAGAGAAGTAGAGAAAACGGGACGAGGAGAGAACAGAAAATATTCTTGTTCATAGCCGAACAACGGATTTGCACATACGTTTATGGATAAAACAAAGGTTTGTTTACTCACACTTTTTTATTATCACAACATTAACTTTACACCTGCCTTTATGTAGGTTAATAAATACAATTCAGTAGTGAGATAACTAATGGAAAGTTAGTCGTATGAATAGAGGAAATTCAGAGGAACCAAGTTGTTAGTAAAAACGTTAATTTACAAAATATAATAAAAGAGGCTCAGTGATATAAAATTTTGTTTTATTTATTCTTTTTATTTTTAATTCTGCGGATCAAGACCAGCTTGTTATAGGATTTCTCGGTAGGAAGTAAAAACCAGTGCGCCAATTATTCGCATTGTGCATTCCATCTTTACGAATACAATGAATCTTGTGAAATGTTTCAGTAACTGTATACCGTTTAAAAAGAAATATGTTGGTGATCTTAACATTTTGATCTGGCATGTAAATTGGCATGTCTCTTGTAACATGTTTGTTAAAGCTATCCATCGTTACTTATGATTAACTCGCTGTTGCTAGTTTATTGCTAGACATGTTCAATAAGAAATATTTCAATGTCAGCAATTATGTTTTCTTCACAAAACAGATCCATTACAGAGGTTCGAAGGAAAGATGCTTGCATCTTTCTGTGTAGTCGAGGTAATGGCCCAATCCGAACAGTCGCCGGGTGGAGCTTATTTGTACATTTTCTACTCGCATTTTGTCCAGGATATTCATGTTTGAAAAGATAAGTGAACAATATTCAAGTGTCGTCCTTATACAGATTTTGAAGAGAGTAAGCTTGTCCTCACTTGTCGAGAAGTTCTTGTTTACAAACATAATAAGTCGTCTAAATTCAGAGATAATATTTGAGGCATGTTCTTCGAATTTAAGGCTTCTAGAGTAACTAATACACAGGTCACGCGCTGATATAAGTGTCTGGACCCTACGTTTTTGTAAGTGGAGTGGTGTATCATGGTGACGCTTACTAAAATGCCTTATGCCACATTTGTTGTGGTTAAACGGTAGTTGCCATGTTTCGCTCGAGGTAGTTAAGTTATCAACATCACTCTGAATCTTAGCTATATTTTCAAGCAGATCATCACGCTTGTAGCTGTATACTATTTTCAGATAATAATAATTTATTTATTCTCAAATAACTACGTTACAAGAGTCATGCCACTGTACAGACCAGATCAAATTATCACAAACGCTTTCACATTTTCTGTAAAATTTATAGCAGTTAAATCAAGTATAGGAGTCAGTTTCTGATAGCATATTTACACCATGTCACTGACAGAAACAGAATAATACAGCCAAATTTTCAATAGTAGAGTACAAATTAGGAAGGTGCACGACAGGTTGTTCTGGCGAATTTCCGTGACCGATAGTCAATTTGTTGGGAAAGGTCAATTGGAACGCGCTTGATACGAGCTGTGATCCAGACAGTCATGTACATAAGGTGCATGATCTAAAGAGGCGCCAAGGACTTCCCACCGTGAATGTGGTTCTGAAAAGGAGAAAAGAGAGAGAGAGAGACCAAAATGCAGCAGTGTGGCAAGTGTATATATACAACCAAGGCACTACTTTTCCTGTCATCTTGAGGTAGTCAATACAGTGGTAAGTCAAGATAAAATTGATACTGACCAATAAAATTAAAGTAAATTAAGGAATACAAGTATATAATCAACA